>RCNN01000148.1:0-67367 GCA_003667245.1 Heterostelium multicystogenum | reverse complement strand
TCAACAACAAGAAACAACCATTGATGTTGACCAAAGAATCTTCTTTTCGATCAAGATAGATCATTCACAATCTCAAGACTTGGTATGGTAAACATGAAGATCAGAGGAAACAATATCAATTTCCCTTTAATAATCTGTTTAATGCTTCAGTGGCTGTTGGTGTATTCCAATCGATTCCTTATACTTTCTACTTCTCATCAAAAACAAATGGACAATTTGGTGAAGTATGCAACAACATTAACATAACCCAATGTCCAACTCCAAACAACAATACCTCAACCAATATTACCATCTCCCTCAAAGAGCGTTAATCAATGGACAATTGACGATATTATTTACAATGAATTCAGCGCCACCATTGAGAACAAGGCAAACAAAGCCATAAAGTCATTGGTTTTAGACTCATCAGTCAAGCTTCGTGATGATAACATCGGTTTGGGGCCTTGTCAAGAATGGTTTTAAAATACACACTCCCAAGTTATGTCACAGAGATTAGTGTTGGCGGAACTCATTCTTTTGGATTCATCACCAAAGGAGACAACAACCCTGTTTTTCAAAATCTCAGAAGTTACCTATTAACTTGTATATAACTTTAGTTACTACAAGATTATATTAATAAATATCTTTCAACTAATCGCCTCTATATGTTATTAAACAACAATGGAGAGCATTTTAATAAACTATAATGAGTATTATTATTATTATCTTTAATTATTAAATTATTTATAAATTTCGTACTTAATCTATTTTTCATTTTGTTATTAAAACAAATAGAAGATAAAGATCAGAGTACATGGTCTTCGATTGTTATGTTGAATTGGTAAGCTTGGGGTCAATATTTTTAGCTCCAAATCGACCGTATTAAACAATCGAATTAAAATACACAAATTGCTAGAAAGTACTTTCGCTCATTACTTAGTTTTACTCGTTCGTTTAGGTGATGGGATGTTTTTTATAACCGTTGCAGAAAATGATTAAATCTGAAATTCGATCAAAAATAAAAAGTGTTTTTCAGAATAACAAAATTTGAATTTTTCAAATCCATGTAACTGTTAGAAAAGTTCAGGTGTGAGGCGCCTCTTATTTGATATGAATTTGAAAACTAACTCCAGTGCTGGAAGTGTTATTATGATGATCAATATCATACAATAATCTAAAATCAAACGCCAAAACAAACTAGCAACTAATTGTCCAATAATAATACTAATAATATTAATATTAATATTAATAATTAAAATTATAACAACAACTTTAATAAATAATAATAGTTCACTTAGTTGTTATAATTATAAATGATATATTAATAGTTATTGAGTAATCAATCATCAACAAGTAAAAGCGTTAAAATTCAGTATTATCCGTGGTATCACGTGTATGTTTGTTTTGCTTAGATTTTCAGTTAGTTTTAAGGAAAGAAGCAGATTAGTTTGCGTCTAATAAGAATAGAAATAGAGACAGTGGACTTTTGTAATAATTAGTATTTATAGTATAAAATGTCAGTCAGTGATTGGGAGAATGTCAAAGAGAATATCTTGCCATTGAAGGGTGGAAAGAGATCCATCAAAGTTGGCCATGTGCACCCAACAGCAAAAGAGTGCAAATGAGGATAAAAACAACAGGAGAAAGCGTATGTTCCTAACTTAATCCGATCAAAGTTAGTAGTAAGGCTAACAAATCCTATCTTCACTTCATCAATATTATTTTAGACAATTTGAAAAAGAATTGAGTGAATATAAAGGAGAGGATCCACTGGAGATATGGTCTAGATATGTGAGATGGGTCCAGCAATCTTTCATCGGTGGAAACATGAAGAAGGAGTTAATTGTCCTATTGGAGCGATGCACAAGTATGTTTGTTAATAACGAGAAGTACAGAAACGATCAACGCTATATGAAGCTATGGATTATCTATGTATGTATTGTTCGGATTGATTGGCGTCCAATTACCCTCGTACTCACCAACCTTGTCTACAGGCTGATATGTGTAGAGATCCAATCGAAATTTTTCAATTATTTGGAAACCAATAAAATTGGATTGACGTTGTCTCTGTTTTATGAGGCCAAAGCAATTATATATGAAAATAAGTCGAATTACCAGATGGCCGATCAGTCCTATCAGATGGGTCTTAAGCGTCAGGCCCAACCTTTGGATCGTCTAAAGAAGAGACATGATGATTTCCAGCGAAGAATGGTAGTTGCCATGAGCAAAGCTGCCAAAGACGGCGGTTCCATTCCTTCACTGTCAGTCGGTCCAGAGCCAGGTGCACCAAGAGCTGCCCTTGGTACCCTCTCTACACGTGAGGCAATTGGCTCAGAAAGAAGATCTGCCACTGCATCTGGAGCACCCTTGGGCGTTTTCATCTTTATCCATGTCTTCATCCAAATCTTCATCAGTAATTGGCGAGAAGAGAAAGGCACCCTCCAATGGATTTGGCGGTGGATCTTTCCAAATCTATAATGATGAGAGTGGTGTTGGTGAAAAAGGTACAGACCAATTCAAAGTTCCTAAGTAAATCTGGAAAGCCAGCTGGAGAGTCCATTCGTTGGGAAGAATTGGAGCCAGAGATGACCAAACATAAGGAGAACAGTCAAGCACCATCACGTTGGAACGATACAAAAATTGTACAGAAGAAACTTAAGAGTGACTCTGGACCATCTTTTGAAATCTACTGTGACGCTGACATCGATCAGAATCAATCAGTACAGAATGCTGCTGCTTCACCAGACAAGTTAGCAAACTATTCACGAAAGAATACTGTTGAACAAATCCAAAACAACCCACTTGCCAACCACCTCAAGAACAGTACCATGCTCAGTGCCTCTGCTGCATCTTCATCTGTCTCATCACAGCACCCGCCTCAACATCATCAAAGAAAGAACGAATTGGATATAAAAAGGAGCTATTTATGGTTGGTTCCGAGGAGTTATCCTTTGAGGAGATTCGTGCCAAGAATTGGAAACCAAAGAAAGCTACCCCTATCACATACACAGCTCCACTCTCAACCGCTCCCCAAAAGCAAATGGCACCACCCTCACCAACAATGACCATTCACACCAAGGAGCTTTAAAGCATGTAATGTCTTGGTTCCACTCTCCAATTGCATTTGAAACCAAAGCATCACAATCGGTGAATACAAACTCGAGTCAGAACCATCTTGATGATGATCAAAAGCATCTTGACAATCAAGAAAATATCGATCCAGCCACCCAACCAAATCAACCACAGCGTCCAAAGATTACCAACGGTGATATAGTTAAGCAAACTTTGTTTAGCAACGATGAGCAAACTGAAGATTTTGTCATATAGTAAGTTGAGCAGCTCATAATATTTTCAAACTAATTCTAACGCTATTTCCATCACAGTGACCGTGGAGATCTTGTTCATACACATGACAGAATCGATCAATATATTAAACAGGAAGCACAACACTTTGAGATATTAGAGGATCCATCTTTGTCAAACAACGTAAATACCGACCAACAAGCCCCACCAAACACTCTTACCGAGAAAATCAAAGCATCTATTTTCCCATCTGTATTTGGAGGTGGACCGCAACCACAATCTGGATTGGGATTCAAGATCTTCCAAGATGAAAATCAACCATCTAAGCCTGTGGCACCAAAATCCAATCCATTGTTTGGTAATAACGCAGGTGGTGGATTTACTGTTTTCCAAGATCCAGAAACCATCCAAGCCAGCTCCAGCTCAACCACCTAAATCTAATCCATTATTTGGTAATAATGCAGGTGGATTCACTGTTTTCCAAGATCCAGAGCCATCAAAGCCATCAGCACCAAAGTCCAACCCATTATTTGGTGGTCAACAATCCGGTGGTCTTGGATTTTCAATTTATCAGGATGAAAATCAACCATCTAAGCCTGTGGCACCAAAATCCAATCCATTATTTGGTAATAACGCAGGTGGTGGATTTACTGTTTTCCAAGATCCAGAACCATCCAAACCAGCTTCAGCCCAACCACCTAAATCAAATCCACTATTTGGAAACAATAGTGCAGGTGGATTCACCATTTTCCAAGATCCAGAGCCATCCAAACCAGTTCCAGCTCAACCACAAAAATCCAATCCAGAAACAACTATCGGATATGGAGATAAAACCGAGTTAATTGAGCTCAAGCTTGTTCCCGAGAGTGGAGTAGCCGAACCATACAACGAGGAGAATAGAGAAATGCTCGAGATGTGTGTTTCACAACATATGGCTACCATCGAATCATTCACAGATTGCTCATCTTATCCTATGCCAAAGATTAACACTACTGACAACACACTACGTCTCGACAAGAATAATGTGTTGTCCGTCAAAGGAATCCTTACTTCCGACGCAAGGTTCTCAGTGTAGAGGCCGACGGTATGACAATGGTAGCAAAGATCAGACAGCCAGCATCTGTCTGGGAATTCTACAGCCAAGGACAGCTAGTTGCACGTCTTGCCCAAAATGAAGCCAATGAAAAGCTTATCCACAAATTCCTGTCATTCTTCTCAGTCTTTCAATTCTCAGACGCAAGTGTGTCACTGGTCGAGCATGCTCCTGCAGGTACACTTGAGCAGCTTGTCACCAAGATGAAAGCTAGCGAAAAATCTCTAGAAGAGCCACTAAAAGATGTTCATGGCAATCGACCTCATGCGATCTGTCACCGCCATTCACAATGAATACTTCATCCACGCAAATATTTCACCACAGAACCTCTCATATTTCATTCACGGACCACATCGAAACAGAGTGGACACCAGCATCCACTGGAAATTGGATCCAAAACGGTTTGAAAATCGGAGGATTCAGCCGAACCATTGACCTCGAGATGTACGGTCTCGAGACGACCTACACCGCACCTCTGGAAATGTTTTCCAACATAGGTATCCCTGCCTCCATTTTAAAGGCCGCAGCAGCTGGAGCCACGAATTGACTACCTCGGTATTGCTAGCACAATCTATTTTATGGTGAGTGATGGTAAGCTTCTCGACGACTCCAAGGTCGAGTGGAGCAGTGCTGCCAACCGCTGGAAACTGACATCGGTCGCCACCGATTTCAAAGCCACACTAAAAATCAGTATTTGGACCGACATTATTGAACAGCTTTTGAAACAACAACCAAACAGATTTCACTTGCAACACTGCAACAGCAGTTGGAACACTATTTGGAGACCAACCCCACCAAGTCCAAAGAAATCAAAAGATCCATGAGAAAACTAAAGATTGAATGTGATAGTTAAATTCTTTTCAAAATTCAAAATCCAACCAACCAACCAATACCACTTTCTGTACATATCAATAAATTATTACAAATATATTATTAATACTAGATTGTGGTTGCCATTTTTGGGACATTTAGGTGTTGTGTGTTTAAAAGTTTTGATCATATAAATTTTTCTAATCAGATTTTGTTTGTTGTTGTGTGTGACTTCTGAAAAAAACGAATCAAGACTTGAGTTTATTTGATTAAATTGTTGAGCAACATTCATTTGTTTTGCGTGTACAATAATGTTAAGAAGATCATTTTAAAGTTTTAGAATCAACTGTTGGTAATAAGCTGGTGTTACCATCACAGCAATGTAGATATTCAACTTCAACTGCTTCATCTTCATCCCAAGGATCATCTAGTACAAAAGTTAGTTTTAAAATCAACAATAAAGCAGCTGATGCCAACAAAGCTAAACCTAAAACAGTAAATGTAAACTCTGTCAAAGTATTGCCGATCGACCCTAAGTTAGCATCGACTAGCGCATTCAATGCTAAAGTGGTACCAGAGACCAAGATTTTCAAGGGTGAAATCTTGTTAGAAGGAAGTAAGTTGTTAAGAGAGTGTTTAGCAAGTGCACTTACTCATTGTACACTCATATTTAGTCAAGAACGACGGTACCTCATTGCGTTGGTATAAGCATGTTGGTTACACATATGATGCAGAGAATAAGGGTTATCTACCATTGCTTGACAACAGACCAATGAAAACAGTCAACAGAAATCTATTCATTGTACCAACCAAAGAGATTGCTATGGCCATTGCCACCGAATGGATGGTCCAAGGAAAGTATATTTGCCACACAGATTGCCTTTGGTAAGTAGTTGAAGAAGTATAAATATATATAAGGATTGCCAAAGTCAGCGCAGTAGTTAACATCAGTTCAATAATACTAGACAACAGTTGCAGCCACTGCTATCGATATGACTACAGAAGCAAGAGAAAAATGCATTGAAGAATTAGTTGGACATCTTGCAACAGATCAAGTATGCAATCGTGACTCTGATGAAACTCAACTTAAGAAGCTTCAAAACGAAGCTTTCGATGATTTATTACACTGGTCATCTGACTATTACGGCAAACCATTCTATTTATCATTCGATCTCGATCTATCAAGACATCCACCATCATTACTTAAAGTATGTACGACCTTGTGTCACTTTCCAAGAGTAGAGTATCATCGAGAATAACTAAGCTAACACTATTCACAGACCATTAGAGAACACTTGGAATCAATGAATAATTGGCAATTACTCTGTATGCAAACACTGACAACCAGCACCAAATCCTACTTGGTATCATTGAATTTATACTATAATCGTGTACGTCTCGATAAACTATACAAGATTGTAGCATTGGAGGAAGAGTTTCAATCTGAGATCTGGGGTAAGATTCCATTCGGACACGATTTAGCTGAAATGGAAACATTGAATGAAATTGCACCCGCATTATTCGTATTAAGATCTATTGATCCACTGCCATTACCAAACAAACCCAAGAACTAAATATTAATTTAAATTCTGATAAAAGCTCTTCATTTTATTTAATAATCATTAATTAATTATCCTTAGAAACATGTTAATTGTTGTTGCTGAGGCACTAAATTATTTCTATTGTAATAATTAAACAGATTGGCCGTCATTGATCTCATTAGAACAGTCCAAGAAATATGAGCCTTTGGTTGGAACAGCATTGATCTTTGGATTGATTTCGTGATACAAAGTAAAACAATTTTCAATGTTGCATTTGGAATCGGCAGAGGAGGTGGTGGAAGTTGATCTTTCAAATTTGGAATTTGGAATACCCATGAATTTATATTTATTAAAGCTAAAAAGAAAGAAAGAAAAAAGTTTACAGACAAATAATAATTATTTAGATAATTGTAGTAGTAGTAGTAGAGTATTTGATTTTAATTTATTTGATATTATAAATTGGGAAGGAACATTAGTATTTATAGTAATTTTGAAAGCTGAAAGTAAAATCAAATTCATATAATCTTTTAAAAGAGTCCAAATATAATGATTATTTATTATTCAATTATTGTATAGGCATATTGCTAACAAATATACCAATAATATGAATTGTCAATCACAATAATCCCAATCATACCAATCATTGTTTAGTTAAATCTTCATATTGGATTTTTAAATTCTATATCCAATATTATTGTTGTTATTGTTAATTGATAGTTTAAACAATCCGATACAATTCAATTCAATTCCATCTTATACTCCAATAACAAATATATTTGTTTTTAATTATTAATAAGATTCATTTTATTTGATTGATGGGGTATATATAGACCACAAGATATAAAAATACATACATACATATATATTTATAATTATTTATTTATGAATCTTCAAACTAGATCAATGATATGTTGGAATTTTGTTATAAGCAAATAATCTTCTAGTGTTACTGTAATGACTCCAATTGGTTCATTATTTATAAGATTATCAAAATATGTTTGGATTAAATAATCATTTGATTATTGAAGATTATGTATATAGATGTAACTAATAATCTGTTGAAATACAACAATAAAGTCTCATTCAAGCTTAAAGGTTTACTATATATATTCTATTTTTGGCTCAGTTGGTTTCATTAGTACATTCAGCTCCAATCTTGCTTTGACATTAATTAATTGGTAGCATCATGTTTACACTATTGTTCTCTCCTCTCCATCGCCAAATGAAACCAAGACGTTCAAGCTATTTTTTTCAAATTTGTACAAAGAAAAAAGCTTTCCAAATGCAATAAATGATATTAATGCAAAGCTTGCTATTATCAACATTGTACTACTACTACCACAACAACAACAATAATAATATAATCATCAACATAATGAAAGATTACTTTGAAAAGCATACTCTTTCAGTGAAGTTAATGAATGACAAACTATAACTATAACTATAACTATTTATATGCAAAGTTGCAATGCCAAATGAAAATGAAAAATACTCAGAGCTATCTATCTGTCTATTGAAAAGCTTCCAGCAAAAACTACTACTAACCAGTTCGTTTATAACCATACATACCCCTGTGGTCCTCAACACGTTAGCATTTTTTTAATTTTTGAACAAAATTAATATCAATAAATAAATTCTTTTTAAAAAAGAATTGCAAAGTTCAAAAAAATGAAAAAACTCTTTATATCACTACTGATTAAAATCAATAACAATAGTAAAAACAACCTAATCTCTCTAATAGATACATATTCATATAGTACCTATTGATACCATACCATATCATTGTACTGTACTGTACTTCACGACTAGCATACATAGGAATATAGGAGATAAAGATATAGATAGTAGTAGATAGAGATTATTATTATTATTATTATTTATTATGTCAATCAAGTTAAGAGATTTAATTAAAACAGTTAGAGGCTGCAAGACTGCTGCTGAAGAGCGTGCTCAAGTTGCAAAGGAATGTGCTGCCATTCGTACTGCAATTAAGGTATGGTTTCTTAGTGAACAGACGATGACTGTGTGTTGTTGATGTTCAGTGCACACCACATCTTCATCGAGCAACAATCAAAACGATTGTGGAATGGAATCTAAACAGCTCCTGTTTGCAATGTATTGTAGGAAGATGATATAGATTCACGTCAAAGAAATGTTGCTAAATTACTCTATATTCATATGCTCGGATATCCAACTCAATTTGGACAGATGGAATGTTTGAAATTGATTGTCTCACCATCTTATTCCGACAAGAGAATCGGTTATCTTGGTCTTATGCTTCTTCTGGATGAGAAGCAAGAAGTACTCTTGTTGGGTACCAACTGTATGAGAAAGTAAGTAGAAAACAGCTGCAATGTGCGAATGATAACAAACGAACGACGTTGGCTAATCGATGGCCTGCAATTGGTTATAATTATATAGTGACTTGCTTAGTCCAAATCAATTTGTTGTTGGTATTTCATTGTGCGCATTGGGTAATGTCTGCTCACAAGCAATGGCAAGAGACATTGCACCGGATGTTGAGAAATTGCTCTCCAACACCAACCCATACATCAGAAAGAAAGCTGCACTCTGTGCTATTCGTATCCTTCGTAAGGTACCCGACTTGATTGAAAACTACATGCCAAAGATTAAGCAACTTCTTTCAGAGAGAAACCACGGTGTCATCTTGACTGCCCTCACACTCATCATCGAAGTCTGTGAAATCGATCCAAATCAAATCTTCCAATTCAAGAAGGTAACTTACAGAAAGACAATAGATAGATATAGCAACCAACTAATCACGATTGAATTAAATTATGATACAGATGGTACCACAATTTGTTAGAATCTTAAAGACATTGGTACACTCTGGATATTTACCAGAGCATGATGTAAGTGGAATTACAGATCCATTCCTTCAAGTCAAGCTGTTGAGATTGTTGAGAATTCTTGGTCAACACGACCCAGAAGCCTCTGACATTATGAACGATATGTTGGCACAAGTCGCCACCAACACAGAGGGATCAAAGAACGTTGGTAATGCAATCCTCTACGAATGTGTTCAAACCATCATGTCAATCGACTCTGAGAACGGTCTCAAGGTTATGGCCATCAACATTCTTGGTCGTTTCCTTTTGAATCGTGACAACAACATTCGTTATGTCGCATTGAATACCCTCTCCAAGGTTGTCAACACTGACATTCAAGCCGTACAAAGACACAGAAATACTATTGTCGAATGTCTTAAGGTAAGATAAACAAAGCTAAACATTCTATCATTCAGCACATTAACATCGCAACAACAACAACAACAGGACCCAGATGTATCAATTCGTTGCAGAGCATTGGATTTGATCTACTCATTAGTTAATGAGACCAACATTAGAGTATTGGTTAGAGAGCTTTTGAATTTCTTATTGATCTCTGACTCCCAATTCAAACCAGAGTTGGTTGCTAAATTATGTATTGTAAACTGAGAAGTACGTTTATGTAAAACTATGCTATCAAGTGACCTTGATTACTAATATTTTGGAATCTTTACTTAAACAGATATGCCCCAACAAAGAGATGGCAAGTAGATACAATTCTTAGAGTTATGTTGATTGCTGGCAACTTTATTCCAGATGAAGTACCATCAACTTGATCCAATTGATCAGCTCAAATCCAGATCTTTCATCATATGCCGTTCAAAAGCTTTATCTTTCATTGACATCCGAATCCTCTCAAGTATGATGTGAAAATAATAGGTTCAGCTCTCTAGCTATTTTACTTACATATTTTTTAACCTGTAGCAACCACTTTGCCAAGTTGGGCTATGGTGTATTGGTGAATATGGTGATTTATTGGTCGCAGACAAGTCACAATTACCAAAGGAAGAAGATGGTTTAGCAATCAGTGTATCAGAGTCACAGGTTATCGATCTCATTGATTCAATTCTAAAGAATGCTTCTACCAACCAAACCACTCGTCAATATGCTTTGACTGCACTTGTTAAGCTATCATCAAGATTCTCCCAATCCTCCCTTAAGTATGTACAATCTATTATCAACGAACAAACTTCATACTAATTTACCTATTTTCTCAGTCGTATTAAAGGAATGATCGATAACTTTAAGATTAACATCAATTTGGAATTACAACAACGTGCTTGCGAATACTCAAGTCTCTTTGGAATGGATCTTAAGACATCAATTTTGGATAGAATGCCAGCTATTGAGAAACCAGAGGAATCACCAGCTCAAAAAAGCCCAACCACATCAAAACAACAGCAAACAACCACAACCATCAACCAATAAGCAATAACCATCAACAAAATCAAGAACCATTCGGTACTTTATTGTCAGAGTTGAGCTCACCATCCACTCCAGCTCCAGTAGCCCAACAACAGCAGCAGTCCACCATGTCTCTGCTCGAAGATATCTTTGGTGCCGCTCCAACACCACAACACAACAACCACCACACAACAAAATGCGTTCACCAACTACAAACAACAACAGTGGCTATGGTGCTGCCAGTTTGTTGGACTTGATGGGAGACTCTCCAACCTCACCCCAACCACAGCAACCAGCTATGTCCGCCGTCCCACAATCCCTTACATTCCCAGTTTATCAAAAGCACGGTCTCAGCATTTCATACGACTGCAGCAAGCCAAACAAAGACCAGATCAACCTCACCCAAGTTGTCATGGTTATTACCAACACCCTCGCCACTCCAATCACAAATCTCTCTGTCAAAGCAGCAGTTCCACAGTACCTCAAGATCCAATTGCTTCCACCATCAGGTACAACCGTTCCACCACACAACTCTGGCGAAGTAACCCAAATCGTAAAAGTACTCAACACCTTACAAGGACAGAAACCAATTTTGTTAAGATTGAATTAGATTTTACAATTAATGGTGAAAATATCAGTGAAATTGCCGACACTCCATTACCATCACAATTTTAAGCCTACCCAATGAAATAATAGAATAATAATAATAATAATAGTTATATGAATACTTTACATAATAATATTAATAAAATCAATTTATCAAAAAAAAACACCATCATTCAATCAAATCAGATAAAACTCAATTTACAAGAAGATCTAACATCGATTATGTTATGGTTAGATAGAAGCATTGATCCGGAACTGCAGTTCCTTCAAAATATAAATTAAAATAACATGCATGTACACACAAGTCAACTGCCAAAAAAAATGTTTATTAAAAACATCGTTCTTTATGGCATGTGTCAACTTTTCCATCACTTTTTCTGTAGAATGAATCCATTTAAATTTTGGGATGTGAGTGTCAGTTTTAAATCCGACATTCCAAATGTTTGGGGGGAATTTGAATTTTTTATTTTTATTTTCTTTTTGAAGATTTTTTGTTGTTTTTTTTTGTTTTTTCAGACAGAATTTGTGAGTACATTGTTAGGAATCTTTTTTTATCAGAGATTAGCTAAGTATTAATTGTATTATATTATATATATCAATATCATATTATTATTATATAGAAGTTAGTACATAATCAAATGATGAGAATTCAATACATCGCAGCCTTGTTGGTTGTTTGCATCGCTATGTCCTCTGCTGCACATCAATCATGTGTCAAAGCGTACTCCAATTGACAACGTCGTACTCACGTTTGTTCACCATTGCCATCGGAATACGTTACAGATTTACCAGATTTATTCGAGTATGTTTGTTACTTACATATCGTAATTTACTCAGGAGAGCCCGAATCGACTCTAATACAACACGATTGTTGCTGTTTTTATAGTTGAGAAATAATCACCTCCTGAAGGATATTCTGCACCAAGATCTTTTGTAACTGTACTTACTAGAAAATCAACATTTGCCACAATACTGTGGATCAATGCTGGGCTTTCGGAACTACCTCAGCACTCGGAGACAGAATTAAGATTGCCAGAAATGCTCAATGGCCAGGCGTTGATTTGGCTCCACAAGTTTTGTTGAACTGTATATGGGATCCGGTGACTCATGTGACGGTGGTGACCCCACTGAAGCTTACGAATATATGATGAACAAGGTATCACCGATGAGACCTGTGCACATACGAAGCTATCGACAACGAATGCAATGCTGAGGGTATTTGCAAGAACTGCAACTACGATCTCTCCGACCCACCGCCAAGTGTTTTCGCTCAAACCACCTACACCACCTACTTTGTCAAGTGAGCACGGTTTGGTCAACGGAACTGAAGCTATGATGGCTGAGATCTACGCCAGAGGTCCAATCGCCTGGGTATCTCTGTTACTGATGCCTTCGAAGCCTACACCTCTGGTGTCTTCACCGACAGCACTGGTGCTGGTGAAATCAACCACGAAATCTCAGTTGTTGGTTGGGGTCCGAAAACGGTGTTGACTACTGGATTGTCCGTAACAGTTTGGGGTACCTACTGGGGACAACTCGGTTACGTTTTGATCCAAAGAGGAGTCAACTTGATTTCCATCGAATCTGACTGGATTGGGCCGTTTCCACAACTCTAAATTAGTTTTCAAAATATTAGATCTAATTTATCAAGACTCATTTTTTAATAAAACAATTGTATAACCAAATAATATATTGTATTTTCAATTTGACACGCTACTTTCTTTGCTATGTAAAAACGAGTCTCATAAAAATAAGTCAACTCCACCGAGTATTCTTGTTGGATATTCGTGAAATTTCATGTAAAATTTTGAAGTTCAAATATGACTGAAATTTATAAATTTATTTTTTAAACTTCAATGTTTGGTTTTTTTTTTTGTCTTTTTAGATTAGATTTATTATTGTTCATTTAACTTTTATCTATAATAATTGACAATACATAAAGATATGAGGTATGTTGACCGTTTGCTTTTGCTCATTGATGTCCAAGTACTAATAATACTTTTAGCAAACACCCAAAGGTTTCATGGTCTGAGGCGTCCAGATCGTGTTTTGATTAAGATCGATGTTTCCAATGTCAAGGAACCAAAGTATGAGTTCAAAACCAACTCATTTCTCATTCTCTGGTAAGGTTGGAGCTGAAGATTTCAAATAGAGCTCGAATTGTATAAGGAAATTGTACCAGAAGAGTGTGGTGCTAATTTCGAAACAAGAAACCCAACCTTCTTGGCTAAAAAAGAAGGATGTCGGTTATTGGAACTATTGCTTGCCACAAGGCCCAAGCCACTTTACCTCCAAGTCGATTGGGACACATGGAAAGACGAAGACGATTTAGACTCTGACAATGAAGATACCCAGGAAACCAATTCGATGCCAGCAAGTTTATGAGTGGTGGTATGGGAGGAATGGGTGGATCCCAGGTATGGGTGGTATGGGTGACATGGGAGACATGGAAGGTTGGGACGAAAATGATATGAACGATATCGAAGATGCAAAGCCAGACGAAAGACTCCATGGACATCTCAGGTAATAAAAAAGAAAAAGAAGAAGAAGAATAAGAAGCAAACTGAAGACACAAGCATCAACTCTGTCGATAACCAACTAAGTCCTAACAACACTTAATAGTAACAAAAGATTATATAAAATTATTTGTACAAATTGATAAATAAGATACATTATCTTTAACAGGACATATATAGTTTATTAAAATTTCGTTGTTTTGTTTTTGTTTGTTGAAAGATGATTAGACAGTGATTGAATCTAATCCAAATCAGTTGGATCAAAATCGTCATCATCTTCTCCACCAAGTTTAGATGCAAACATCAATGCAACTTTTGCTGCCATATCACGTCTTTTGTCATCTGGTAGATTCTGCATTTGTTCTCTAACATTCTTCAGTTGAGCAAGTGTGTTTTCAAAGAGATCAACTTGA
The DNA here is from genome assembly GCA_003667245.1 of Heterostelium multicystogenum. Lineage (NCBI taxonomy): Eukaryota > Evosea > Eumycetozoa > Acytosteliales > Acytosteliaceae > Heterostelium > Heterostelium multicystogenum. The sequence continues at coordinate 52,853 of RCNN01000148.1, read as the reverse complement.
TCAAATTCTTCGTTTATCTTTTTCATATCGTCTTCTTCCAATCCTGATGTAGATGAGTTTGGAGGGATTATACCCTTGCAAAGAAATGCTCAATTGACTTTAGTGAGTCATTTAAAAACTTTGAATAGTCAGCTTCTTCTTTCGACTGTTTATCATTCAATTTCGTTGCTGCAATGGTTGCTGCAAGGTTTTCAATAGTCTTTTTATCCTTTTGAAAATCTTCGTCATCTTCATCATCCTCGTCGTCCTTGTACACCTGCACTCGGTCTACTACTTGTCTTATATTCCATCTGATCCCACATAGTTGTTTCGAAAATCTCCTTCAATCTATCGACTCCATACTTTATTCTTTGATCTGGTCATTTTAAATAGGTGTTAGAGCGGATTGAATCGAGATACTAAATAGATACACACCTTCGTCAGTATCCTTTTGTGACTCATATGCTTTGTGTTTGGATTGATTCAAGAAAAGTAATTCGATTGCATTTTCAATGCACCACTCTTCGATGGTGTTGTTGTCTACCTTGACTGCAGAGTCTACTGCATCTGATACTTCAAGCAATATAATAGATTCATTACCACTTGACTGCTCTACAATCTTTGTTACTACACTTTGAATAGATTTTGAAATGACTTTTCCTGTAAATAAAATTAATGAGTCAACAATGAATGATTAGGTTGCATATGGTGCCATTAAAGTACATGGATCTCATACATTTGATTGATCAAACAGTAATACAATCAAGTGGCATGCATCACTGACAGAGTTTGTTTGAAGTGCTTTATCATGAGAAATCTCTATCATATTCAAATGCACATTACAACTATAATACTTTGTATCTATATGATAAACATTGTTATTGTCAACACCAGTAAACACTAGATCGATAGATTTAATTAGAATCAACAAGGAGAGTGTCATAATGAAATTGTTGGCCATACCATCATTAAATAGTTTGAAGCCAACTTCACTTGCGTGATATTAAGTTAACTTTATTTGTCATTGTTATATATGTAGTTTATTAATAAATGTATGTAATATTTGCTTTTGAATATATATAGTGAAATCAATAACAAGAAGAAGAACACAATTTGGTTTATAAAATATAAAAATAATAATGATTTAATTAATCAATCAAACATTCAAACATTACCACCCACCACTACCACTACCACAACCCCCATTCCACAGTCACTCACAACTCACTTAAAAGAGATTAATGTGAAAAGGGGAATGAGGTGAAAGTAACATTGAATTAACTGCAATTTAGGTGATTGGTTTTTTAGCCACAGATGGTGATGGTGATCGATCATCATTATTATAATCATCAAAACTAATAGAACACAAGATGTGTTTGACTGATATGGCAACTGCTGTACCAGATTCGATGCCCAAATTGTTTTACAACCAACAACTAATTAGAGATGTGCTGCAGCTGTTTGTGTTCCTCTTCAGATGTTCCTGGTCGATCGGATAAGAAGCTATTCTTTCTGTTATATATATTACTCTATTCTATTTATTTAAAAAATGTTGTTGTTTTGTATAATATAATGCATGCTGCTTGTTGTTGGCTATAATGTTATTGTACTAATCGATTTATTACAAGGAGTTTTTCTTAAAAGGGATGTCATATTTTTGACACTCCACTTGATTCTCTTTGAATCCCTTAAGTTCTTTGTTGTACAGTATCGTATTGCATAAAATAGAGTGCTGGGAATGAAATTGCTGCCCAAACTGCTGTGGTTAACTTTGTGACGACCTAATAGTGTTTCATAGTATATGAGAGTGGTGTATTAATATTCGCATTGTTACTACATGTAGAAGCAAAGCATAGCAGTTTAGACACTCTAATATGACATAACCAAAAGAGATAATGTGCTTGAGTGCAAGTTGTCTCCTCTTGCTTTTGTGCCGCTGCTTTTGGGATGAATGATTATGCTACTGCTATGTACATACGAGTTGCAATATAGTAGGCGGTGGTCATGACTGATGGGAGAGCAATAGCTTTAACATAGTCAGAGGCTCTGAATTGGCAAGAGTCACCGAGCTAGAAGGATCTCTGTCGATGACTGGTAGGCTGGAAGGATGACCTTCTCAATGGATGATTGTGAAGCAAGTTGTCCAATAGTCAATGGTTCAGATGATTTAGCCTCCATATCTTTATATTCCAATATATTCAATACTAAATAAATTGTTCTCAAATGATAATCTAAATCACTCATACACAAACTCGAAAAGTAATGCACAATCAAATTTTCATTTTTTAATTTTTATTTTATTTTTGGTTGATTGATCTACCTATTTTATCTTTGTATAATGGGTTAGGTTGAGTGACCTATGATTAATAATAGATAGTAAAGGTCGGTCGTTGGTGTGGCAGGGACTCTGTTTCTTGAGTATACTTTTGGGTAGAGATAGAGAGTAAATTTTGAATCAATCAATCTCTAACTCAAATTGAATAATATAATTATAATGAGGGAGTTATAATGCAATTCCGATATGTGATAAGTATCGAATCAATCGAAACTTATTGCAAACTATGATTCGTTAGTAATAATACGAGTATCTACCACATAACGTTACAAATATATGATAAAGACAAAAAGGATTGTTGAAAATTTGAAAAAAAACTATTGGAATTTGTTTTTATTGTTGTTGTTATTATTTTTAAATAATAATATCATTATTATTGTTGTTGGTTTTTGTTTTACTATTACAAACAAACAAACAATTTAATAGCTGACCTAATATATATTATTATTATCATATTAACTAATCTTTATCATATCATCATACATATAATAATCATATCAATATAATATAATATAATAAAATGTCAGATACACTTGGTTCATTTAATTATACACCAGAGCATATCAGTTTCATTCAAAAGGAAATAAAGACTTATTTGGAATGTGACGATGTTTTATCTGTAGGTTTATCCTTTAATAATCCTATGACTGTGAAACCATACTGCCAGAGATCATTCTTTTTGCGTATATCCACAACTCACAGTCATCTTCATCATGTGATGTTTGGTCTTCATCTTCATTCTTAACCTCATCTGTTTGCAACAGTCAATGACAACCAATCAGCTACACCAACAACAACAACAGAACAACTTCTTTATTGTATTTTAGTTTGCAGTTTGAGTAATGTGTTTAGTTGGCAATATCAATCAATCAATCAAAATCAAATCAAATCAATCAATCAAAAGAATAGTACTCTAAGTTTTCATCTTACTGTTAGTCATGAGAGTTAGTTATTTGGTTGTTAACATACTGGCATTGGGAGATAGAGACAAACAAAACACAAGAAGATACAAGATAGAAAAAGAAATTGTAAAATTAATATTAAATTTTTAAAATCCTTCAGGAATACATCATTGTTATGGTTAGAAATAAACAAGACAAAGAAAGAGATATCAAGTGATCTAGCTGATTTCTTATCAACTGATTCAGAATCATTTGTAAATTGGCTGTGGAATTTCATTAAAAACCTATTTTGCCCAAAAAAAAGCACATCAAATGCAGCCAGCAGCTCCGACTCTAAGAAACCAACTACAAGACTTCTTGCAAATGCAGTCAGACAGGCAACTGAAGATACAAAGAATGCAATCCCAATAGAAGCTGAATATCCAGACAGTCTAGACACAGAGCCTTCCGATGCAAATGGAAGTGGCTCCAGAAAGAGAAATAACTACAAGTCAAACAACACCAACAAGCCTTCTAAATATAGTAATAGCAACACAAACAAAAGTATTTCTTCGCCACCATCTTCATTAAAGGTTACATTTAGCACATCACCATCCGACAGAAAGAGAAAAATTAATACTTCAATCGATGAAGATCTGATAAACAACTCAGCCACCGCTGCATCAGAGGCGACCGACGACACCGAAGGAATCAGAACCCCAAAGAAAACCGACAAGAAAGAGAGATGTTCATTTTGGCCACAGTGCAAGAATGGTGACTCTTGTCCATATTTCCATCCAACTATTCAATGCAAGTAAGTAACACTAACCGATTAACTTTATGCTCCATTAACTAATGATCAAAACAGTTTATTCCCAAAATGCCCATATGGTGAGAAATGTTTATATATTCATCCAGCTATTACTTGTAAATTTGGGACCATCTTGCACAAATTTCAGTTGTCCATATAGTCACCCACACAGACTGATGCACCCAGCATTTGATAGTCATGCAGCAGTACCATGCCGTAATGGTTTTTCATGTCCAAATAAGAAATTCTGTTCGTTTTCACATCCACCAGTAAGTGTAGTAACATTTTTGACTTAATGACGATATATTAACTGACTCACCATCAAAAAGATTACTTGTAAATATGGTGAAAGCTGTGCTTTTGGAAAGAAATGTACATTTGCACATGGTAAGCCTTGCATGTATGGTGTATCTTGTACAACTCCTGCCTGTACCTTTAGTCATTCAAGTACCGATGTTACTCCAGTCATTCCAAAAGAATGCAAGGTAAATTTACTTTACTCAACAGACAATCAATTTCCCATTATTAATATCAATCCTTAAATTTAATAGTTTGGTAAAGAATGTACAAATGTAAATTGTAAATTCTTACATCCTGAGAGAGAAAACACTGAGGCACTCTCCAGTACTTTACCATCGACTCCACCACAACAACCAACAGATGATGCAAACTATTACTGATTCAATTGAGCCAATGGTACCAGAAGTTACATTCTCCAACTAAAATAGGACCTTGAATAATTGGATTGGATATCATCAATTAATAAAAACAAACACAATATACTTGATTTACAGTATATATATCATTTCACTTAATTCAAACCTGTTCAAATTCAAAAAAAAGTGGCAGCGCGCCAATTTTCAAAATTTGTTTGATCAACCAACTTGCTTCTAATGATCTGATTTGTAATATAATTTACTGTTTAAAATAAATAGGCCATTATTGTCAATAAATAAAGTGAATCAAACAAAATTCAATAGTACTATGGATAGCTATAGAACATATCCGCAATCACCGATTACTTCTAGAGTCTACAATGGAAGTAACATGATGAGTAGTGCTGCTGCCAATGGAGGTACGAGCAGCAGTACTGTTGTTAATGGCAGTGCGAGTGGACACGGAGCTGGCAGCTTCCAAGATTTCTTTAAAACACCTAAAATGAAGAAGGAACATTCTTCAATGTTTGATTCTAGTGTCAATGGTAGTGCTGTTGTTGATGGAAAAACCACCAAAGATGTACCCCCTTGAGATGCACAAGCGTCCACCAACCAAGGAGGAGTCACTTCAACAAGAAGTAGATCTTCTCAAGCAGATGTTGAAAACCCAAGAAGAAGAGTCTGCTCAACACATCAGTACAATCAGTACTCTTGAAGGGTTTGTTACTACTCAGGAGAACACAATAGCCAATCTTAAACAACAATTGAAAGCCTTGGAGAATACAAATAATGCACTGCTTACCGATAATCAAGATTACAAGAAGCTAATAGTTATGCAAGAGCAAAATATAAACAGTTTAAAAAGCAGATTTGTATCAATTAAACTATAATGTATGTATTTTTATGAGATAATGAATTTGGATTGCTTAATAATCTACAGCAATACTGATATGTATCAAACTTAGGTTGAAGCTTTAAATATGGATGTAAATAGATTGACGAGTTTGAATACACAATTGAATGCAATGAATGAGAAGAACATCGAATCCATCAATGCATTTATCAACAAGAATAGATTGCTTGACCGTGAATTGTCACAGGCAAAGACCATGTTGGACTTGAGACCATCATCAAACACTACTCCACATATAGTTAAGAATAGTAATAATTTAGTAGTAGTGTTAGTAATAATAGAAGTGTGGTCGACGATACCATCAACGATAGCAATATTAGTACCATGAATATCAATCGACAACAACAACAGAACCAAAATACTTATAAAAGAGAATATGGATTAAAGAGTCAGATCAAGCAGTTATCATTGAAACTCACAAACTTGGATACACTGAATGACACTGTAGCACGTCTCCAAACAGAGAAGGAGCAGCTTGAACATGATTTTTGATACATTGAATAGCCAGTACATGGATTTCAAGAATAAAGTACAGCCGTCAGACCAACGTGGTCGTCCATCCATTGAGGATGATCTTGATGAAATCGAGAAAGATCGTCATTGATATCATAAAAAGAGTTAAACATTATTCGACAGACCTTACATAGAATTGAACAGCAACACAACGACATGAACAACAGATCAACAAACTCATCCTACATGTACCATAACAACAATCATACCTTTTTCAAATACAGTGATTTATCATCTAATTTAAATGCAATACTCAATGATATTGTTTATATTAATTCCTTTATACAGTCAGTTAAATAAGCATCAAATAAACAATAAGTGTAGTTTTACTTATGACTTCAAAACTTAAATATATCTCTTATTAGAATTCCTAAAAGGTCATAGCCCATCTATTGGCCTGGTCTTCCTACTACTTCTCTGACTTTTAATATGATACAAGAAATACTATTTATTACTATATTTAACCCTGATTGTTAACTTAATCATCCTCAACATGATAATCATTTTGCTCTACACCAATATTAGGAAACTTATCATTTAAAACTCTTTGCAATGTTCTGTGATTGTTGATTAATGATTAGTATTAGTTCTGCTCATAGTTGATATAAGACATACGTTGTTTTCTTTGTAATATAGTCTAGATCTCTTTTCATTTCCTTCAACATTTTTGTATGCTTCTCAAATCATTTACAAGTTGATTATATTTCTGTGCACTGTAATCATTAAAGTGGTGCAATGCATTGTTTGTTTCATATTGCTTCGTTAAACTATATCGTATTAAGTTAGTATCATTCAGCTTACTTGACTACTTTAATATTCATTACATTTCAGTCTGAGTGTTGAGTATATTATAGATATCGTTTTTGATTTGTAATATTTGTGATTTCTGTAGTTACTACAGATGATGCTGTTAAAGGAGGTTGCTGTTGCTGCTGCTGATCGACATCAGTATTGTGGATTTGACTTTGGCTCATCGTTTGTATAATTGATTAAATGAACCAATAATAAATAAAAACTGTGACTGAATTTAAGGAGACTAAAATTCATCATGCTGTAGCTAATTAACAAAAAAATCTATTCAGTTACCTTTTTTAGATAATAAATATTATTTATTATATTTCATGTTATCACCATAATTACTGAGAACTTTAAGATTGTTAATTTATAAAATATTTTTATGAAGTGACAAGCTTTGTATTTTAAACAAAATAAGATAATTCAAGTCTCAAATAGATAAACATTAGGCTAACTAGTAAATCTCAAAAAAATAGATTTAAAACTGACTTAGCTAATTAGTTTAGAAGTAATTTATTTATTTGATTTTATAAATGTAATCTGATATTGATCAATTGCTAATATACAAATTTTAAAAGAACTCTTCCTTAACAACTTGTCCGTTGTTATTCCAGTGTTGAATTGCCCATTGAGTCTTTCTTAACGTTGTGACCACCATAGGTGAAATCCATATACATTTCATAGGCAGAGTTGTTCCATCAACCAAAACCTTAAGAACTATTGAGAGAGAAATAAAAACAGAATTACATTAGCATTATGAAAATTGGAGGAGTTTTTGTTGTTTAGAAATATATACCTTTAGCTTCATGGATAGTAGCATTATTAAAAAAAGCTTCCTCAGCTTTTCTATTTTGTTCTTTTCCAACTCTGTTGGTGCTTCACCCTTCTCGTACATAACAATGTCATCAGCATAGTATTTCTCAAAAGATTTCGAGGATCTTGTTTCTTGGATACCCTTGAGGATGGCATTAAGGTTTTCTCTGATATTGTGTGACATCTTGAAATATTTTGGTTTTAGTTTATGTAATTAAAATAATAGTTTGTATATATATTGTATATATTTGTATATTTGTATTTGGCTTGATTTGTTAATGATTTACTTTGAGTAGCTACAACAAGTATTTATATTGATGTTCTCAGAATATCATCTTGATTTCTGAGACTGGAAAGTTGAAAGTTGGTTTATCCAAAAAAAGTACAAACCCCCAAAAAACATTAAAATTAAAAAAGATGAAATGAATCCGGAATCTGATTCAAGAATCTTTGGCACACTGTGTTGCAATGATCAATTCTGACGGCGTTGGTAAAAAGAAATTCTACCAAATTAAAAAATTTAATTATGCAAGCAAAAATTATTGTTTATTGTTGTTGCAAAAGTGTAAAAAGAATGTTAGTAATTAAATATTAATAAAATATCTACGAGAATGTGAATGAATGGTGTCGGCCATGTTGATTAAAATTAACGTCAATAATAATCAAGAATAAAATAATGAATGTTCAGGAATAACAAATATATTTTAGAGAATTTAAATAAACATTTGATTTATATATGATATGATCTGTTTGGTTAATCTGTTGAATTTGAGGTGGTGATTTGTGATTAGGTTGTGTGGAATTAATATTGATTTAGTCGAGATTTTCTTTTGGCTTGCTATGGAGTAGACGTTGGTAAGTAGACACGTCCTTTGTTGGCTGAATATTCAGTTGTAACTTTTTGGAACTAATTTCGATACGTAGGCTTTGGAAAAATACAATCCTAGGTTGTGTATAATTAATTCAACATCTTCACTCTTTAAGTAAGTTGAGTTGTTTTGGTCAAAGAATTCGAATGCATCCGCTGTATTTAAGCGATTGGTTGGTGGTATCCTCTTTTTGGTTCTCCTTCCTCAAGATCGTCGGAGGAGTTGTTGGCAGGTGATGTATGTCCGTTGACTGTTCCAGTTACAGTTTCAGAGCACCTTCAGTACTGGAAACATCCTTTTGTTCTTCAGAGGTCTTGGCAACTTTTTTGTCAGTAGGTGACAATGAAGCAGCGCCACCAGCTGATTGCTGTTTCGTCCAACTCATTACTAGTGTCGTCACGTTTTCTCTTACCAAAGTGCATCTGAGGAGTCGCTTGCTGTTGTGGTGGCTGCAGCTGTTGCTGTTGTCGATGAGGAATCACTGACTACTGATTGAAATATAAAATAGATTGCAATATCAAAACTTCCAAAATCTCTCACAACATTAAAATAAAAAGCTCACCAAACAAAGATACTTCGAATTTCCCTCGAATTTGTCTGTGTCTTCATATTCACGGAGACCATCGAGAACAATCATGACAAATGGTGCAAATCAACTTGGGGTAGTCACCGAGAAGGCAGCTTTGAATCTCCTCTGTATTAGAGCTAGTGGCGGTAGCACTTGATGCTGGAGTTGCTTGTGTGGATTGAGAGGATGCTGGAGATTGTATGGATGTGGTTGTTGAGACTCTTGGTCGTTAGTTAATGCACTCACAGATGAAGATGGTGCCATCTCCATGTTGTCTTATCTTTTTGGCTCTTCAGTACCCTCCTCAGCAGTGAAATTCTTGCTCATCTGTGTTGGTAGGTTGCTTTTCCTCTCCTTCTTGAATCAAGTCGCCAGTGTGATCTGATTCGCTTGGAACATTGGTGGATGATGGCTCTCCACTTACGGCTTCTGTGGGTGATGTGGTTTGTGTTTTGTTCTTCATGTGCTCTTTAATATCAAAGGGTATAATATTGGTCATATCTGGAACGAATACAACTGAAATCTCTTGATATTGTGCCATTGTCTCGGTTGGTGGTCTATAATAATGAATTTCCATAAACTTGATCCACCTGGTGCATCTGGTCAGATCGATTTGGGTATATTCTTTTGTGGTACGAATTGCTGTATTTATAAGTGTTTTTTGGGATCATTGATGTCACTGACTGCCATCGAGGTGTGGATTCCATGCACCTCCTACAATTGAAATCTCTGTGTTTTCCTTAGCAACTAAAGAATTTGATTCTTTTCTTGAGATGAGTTGGAGAAGATTGACTTTGAGGAATCTGTTGGAACATCATAACTTTTGCGTTATATATTTTATGTTGTCACTGGAAGATGCTGATCTTTGTTACCAATTGAAGTGTCCTCCAACTTGATCTTTTCAATATAGAAATCCTTTGGAATCAATCACGAATTGAGTTGGTTGTATAAGATTCAATCGGGGTATCTGCTGTAATCTCCACCCATGTGGCGACCAAACGTGCAAAATCTGGTTGATATAAATAGTTTGGGGAATAGCTCTTTAATTGCATGTAGTCATAATCGAATTGAGTGAAGGAATGCGATGGAATTTCAATCATGTACTTCTTATCACGGTCGAGTGTACTGCTTGATGAAGTGTTGTCAAAGGTCGACGAGGATGTTGATGAGTCTTTCTTTTTGTAGCTCGAATGAGATGATGAGTCGTCGCGCTTATATCCACTATCCTCTTCTTGAGTTATGACTTATAGTTTCGCTGCTATATCCGTCACGGTCTTTGTATCCACTTGAGGTTCCACTTCCATATCCGTCTCTGTCTTTCTTTATATGATTTATTGTCGTATTTGTCGTGCTTATTGGAGCCACTGCCTCCAGTTGCACGTGTATTTTGCTTCCAGTTGCCTGAGGTCGAACTGTTTCCACTCGATCTGTTACTTCCGTAGTCGTTTTCGGTAGTTTCCACTGCCACTGCTGCCACTTGCTTCCACCTCCGCTGGAACTGTTACGTGAATAATCGTTGTCATTTCTCATGACATTGCTGGACATGTTAGAACCCATCATATTTCCCATTTGGTGGACATATGCCCATGTTACCCATTTGATTTGGCATTCCATGGCATTTTGCCATTCCTATTTGGTTAGGAAGATTGGGTATTTGGTTTCCGCCCATTGTGGCACCCATCTGGTTGCACCCATTGTGGTACCTTGGTTTAAGCCCATAGTACTACCTATTTGTCCCATTCCAATTGGAGACATATTACCCATTTGTCCGACAGGCATCTGATTGGACATAGATTAGTACCCATTTGGTTGGGCATATTTGGCATCTGGTTTCCACCCATTGGATTACCCATTTGATTTGAAGAACCCATCATAATTGAATTCATACCTTGATTTGGCATTCCCATTTGGTTGGCTCCCATACCTTGGTTTCCCATTCGATTGCCAAATTGTTGGTATTGATTTTGTGCACCTGACATTTGGTTGCTGTTGGAATTGATTTGATGAAATATTGAGACGCTTGATTACTAGGAATTGTCCTTGAAAACCTTATTGATTATTAATAATCTATCACTACTTCATTTGTCTAGATCATTACTTACTTTGAAAACTATTAGATCCATACATATTTCCACCTGAGGGTTGCGCTTGTTGATTTGGGAAATTGGAGAGATTACCTCTTTGCTGTGATTGCGGGTTCTGCTGGTTACCAGCACCACCCATCATGGGCATTTGATTTCCACCCATGCCTTGCATACTTGGCATTCCCTGCATTGATCCCATGCCTTGCATACTTTGCATACTATTAGGCATATATTTGGCATACCACCTTGCATGCCCGGATTATATTGCTGATTGCTATTCCAATCCATTTTAACTATCTATCAAATTAAAGGAATCAGTAAGCTTATCAAATTTCTATAATTGTTTTTGCTTTCAGTGATTGGTATGTTATACCTTAGAATAGTACTACTTTCTTCTCAGCACACTTCCTTCTTATCTCTACTACTACTTTGAATTAGTTTGTATTATTTTGTTTTGTTTTTTCGGCTCTTTTGTCCTCTCAGGATTCCTTTCTAGTATCTCGGTATTCGGTTTAGCTCAGGAGTTAGATTGTTTAAACAAATACTGCCTTGTTCTTTTAAGATCAATAAAGTTCACTAACTTAGTCACAAGTCAACCGGTCAAACTTTTGCAGCGTCAAGCAAGGATATAGAATATAGATATATAATTTGAAGGATATTCAAATAGAGTCAGTCCACAGAGCACAGTCACGGTAAGTTACAAGTCGTTTCAGTCAGGATAGAAACCACAAGAGAAATCTAAAGTATCGGGTATCGTATTGGTATCGTATCGGATCGATTGTATCGTAAACTTTCAGAATGATAGTATTAATGATTCAACAACAACACACAGATTAATCTACTCAGTATATAATCGTAGTCGTAAGTTGAATATCGACAGACAGTTCGGGGTGTGTTATTAGAGCTCTAGCGAGTAATTCGATACTACTTTAAGAGATTTGATATGTATAAGGTAGAAAGTAAAGTGAATGAGACCAAAGTCGACTTTGAAGTATCCTTGCACAATGAGTTTTATCTGAACGACTAATGAAAAAAAAAACAAAAAAAAAAAACAAATTTTTAAAAAACATAAAAACCAACTTCAAACAAAAAAAAATAAATATTTACTGAAATGCAAAGTTATAAATGTCTCTTTTACAAAAAAAAACCAACAATAAAAACAATATTTTAGTTAATTTTAAAAATACAAAATTTTGTTCATAATTAATAATAAGAAATAGATAAAGATTAGTTGTGTTAGAGGTCAAGAAAAACAAACAAATTAAAAACAAAAACAAATTTAAAATACACTACTTATTTATTAATTAAATAATTACACACATATTCATTGCAATTCATTGTGTGTAATTTTTAATTTTGAATATTAGATATCGCTCAAGTTCACCTGATTTTTTGTTTAATTAATTATAGATAAAAAAACAAAAAACAAAACAACATTTTTATTTTCTTTTCTTCAAACTTAAATTAAATCTTAAATATTAAATAAAGCTCAAACCATATTGTAATATGTTTGAAATATGATAAGTTATCAAGATCCTTGAAGTTGGATCAGTTTAGGTATAGTATTAGAGGCGTGGCCTAAGCAGCCGGTGTTGCTGCTACATGGTCTTTTTGGCTTCAAAGAGTTGGGCAGGTTCATTTACTATCACAACATTGTGGAGCCACTTGCTGCAGTCGGTGCAAAAGTGGTGGCAACTCGTGTACATCCTACAGACTCCATTGCGAACAGGGCCAAGGACATTCAAAAGCAGCTCGATGCCACTCTCAAGCAATTCAGTACTGATAAGATCCACATCATTGCACACAGCATGGGTGGATTGGACGCGAGGTATCTCATCAATAAGTTGGATGACAAGGCTTCGGTTCTTTCTCTGGTAAGTAATATCCACATTCTAAGCTAAACAAAACAAATAAAATGAAGATCTTAATTATTAAATGGGCAAATCTATTATTATATAACTTTGATTGATCCACTCCATGGTGTGTTTTTCATCTACCAATAGACAACATTGTCGACTCCACATAGGGGAAGCTATATTGCCGATTGGACTACACTTAATATTATTCAAAAACTGCGTATTGAGAAGTTGTTTAAGTCGATGGGCATTCCGTTTGAGGCAATCGATAATCTGTCTCCTCAATTTCTTGAGCAATCTTTCAATCCAGAGATAACAGATGTGCCACATGTACAATACGAAAGCTATGGCGCAACCAAGCGATTCAACCTTCCCATCAACTATCTTTATTATTTTGGGAAACTACTCGATAGTACCGAAGGACCAAATGACGGACTGGTCAGTTTGAGATCAGCGGAATGGGATCACAGTTCAAACGTGCTCAATGAATGCGACCATCTCAACCTCATCAATTGGAGTCGTGGCTATGATGTGATGCCTGTCTACACCAACATCCTAAACAACCTAGCAAAAATCGAATCGAAAATTCATCAAGAGAAAATGAACAAGTAACGAATAGCGAATACTTAGCGACATGTAAATAGTTAGTTTATTAATAATAAGATAGTAATAAAGTGTAAAATATAAATATGCTCTCCAATATTATTAAATTAGAGGCGGTTAATGAAAGTTGGGAGTGGACTCACTATCTACCCAAGGTTTGGATGTGCAGAATATCCATTATTGATAAGTAACATCGGAAATATTAAAACACTGGATTGTTATCTGCTTTGGTGATGAATCCAAAAGTATAGGTTTCACCAACCTTAATTTCACTGATGTAGCTTGGAAGTGTGTAGGTGTTTGGAGCTGTCTTAATGAGTCCCCACATAGAAGCTGTACCTTCACGAAGCTGAACGGATGAGGTTAGAACCAATGATTTAATTGTTTTGTTGCTCTTGTTTTCAATGGTTGAAGTGTATTGATTGTAGGCAACTCCATTGATTGACCAATTGTTGACGCTGTTGGATGTAATGGTAATGTTGGCATTCTTATTTGGAATGGCATCGCAGGCTTGAGAACCGAATGGAGCATTTGTCTTGTAAGAGAAGAAGAAAGTATATGGAGTAGACTGGTACAATCCAATAGCCATTGAATCATTGCAATAGAAGAATCTAAAATTGACTGTTTCACCGTTATTGCTCATACTGACATCACCGGTTCTGAGAATGGTGAAGGATCTCTCGCCTTGGAACAATGAAACACTTTGATTCACATCGAAGGGTTGTTTCTTATTATTGGCAGAGCATGCTATATTACTGGACTTGATGGCAGAGTAGGAGTTATTTTGGTTATAGATATAGATGGCATTACGTGATGGTACAGAGTTGCCAGTGAAATAAGTTACGGATCCATCTTGTTCAAAGTAGATGACTTTAATTCCAACAGTTGTTGATACATTGAAAAATGGTGACAATGTGGAATCCAAACATTGTCCTTCTACAAACCAACATTTGCTGGAAAAGCAGAAGAGAAATGCCAAAGCAACCAAAAAGAATTTTTAAAAATATTCATTTTAAATTATAATATATAGCTTAATATATATTATATTATATTATAGTATATTGAATGAATAGAACTGATGTATGATTGTTAGATTCTGAGTACTATTTTATACTTTTAGAAAAGACGTCAGAGTACTTTCTCTACTTCTCCTTCTTCTTCTTTCTCTCCATCACTCTATTAATCATTTCAAGTGTTAACTTATCTATAAAGATTAAGTCACACCAATAGTAATTGTTTGAAAGGCAAGTACAAAATAGAATGACAACTTGTTGGATGCAAAAACCTCACAATAAATAACTGAAGTTCAGTTCAGAATAATAACACCGCCTTTTTTTAAATTAAATTTAATATTATTTGAAATAATAATAAGAATAATATTATTAATAAAATTTTAATAATCAATCATTTATTGAATTAGATAGTTGTAGTAATTGTAATAGTAGTGTTTTGTATATAAATGATGCCAAACAAGCAACCTCAAAAATCAGTTATAGACGATGCTGATAAAGACTTCTATGAGATACTGGGTGTCTCAAAAAAAGCATCTGATGCAAGATTAAGAAAGCATACTATAGATTGGCAAAGGAGGTTCATCCCGATAAGAATGACTCAGAGGAAGCAAAAGAACAGTTTCAAAAGCTAGCAAGAATCTATAATGTATTGAAGGACCCAAAGACAAGAGAGTTTTATGATGAGCACGGTGATACCGAGTCTACTGACCTGGGCACATTCTCTGGTCAAGACCTCTACGAAGCATGGCTCAAGCAATACGATATAGTCAGACTGACAGAGGAGAGAATCGCTGACTTCTTCAGTCAGATTGAAAATGAAAAGAAAAATAGAGGTGTACAAGTCAGCACAGAAGAGGAGACTGATCTCATAGATTTCTACCACAAGAAGAAGGGTAACATGCAGCTGTAAGTATGCAACTTTGTTAATATTGTCATAGCTACTGATACTTGCCAGAATCAAGGAATATGTATTCAATTGTGAGAAGAAGAGTGACGTAATTAGAATGTGTGATCATCTCAACCAACTTATTGAATCTGGCAAACTACAGTCATATCCAATGTTTGCCAAAACTGCAACACTATCCAAGAAAGCAGCTGTAGCAAAACCCAATGCAGCCAATAACAATATAAAGAAAAAACCAGAAAAAAGTAGAGGTTGAAGAGGAAGATGAGGAGGATGACGACAATGGGGAAGACATTGGCGACGAAGATGAGGATGAAGATGAAGATGAAGATATGATAAGTGATGAAGAGGAAGAGTATGACTCTGAGGAGGAGGAAGATACCAAAGTTAATAAAAAGAAAAGCCACGCATCCAAAAAATCAGCAGCATCATCCAAACCTAATGTAGGAAAGAAAATTACACCTCCAAAGAAATCGATGAAACCACCCAAAGTTGCAAAGAAAACAGCTAAATCAAAATCATCCACAAAGAAATAAGTAAATGAAATGAAAGAAAAGTACAGTACAATCCCAACATGGTAATTCAATTTCAAACTATAGACCCGAACATAGACCCGGGTCCTTACTTTTTGTTTAAATCAAACGATCACAATCGAATCACAACCAAACTAAACAAACAAATCACCACACAATTGTGTTGAAGAAATCTCCCCATTATTTTTAATTCAAACAATGGCTGCAAACAACCACTCTTCTCTCCAATGCACACATGCATATGCTGTCATCCTCAACTCACATCACACAATTGCATAACAAAGAATGAAATTTCTCTGTCTATCTACTGCAAAGGTAAATAAAAAATGTGCATCCACACACCACCATCATAGCATACCATTGTTAGCTAAAAATTGTTTTCAGTAATTTTTTAAGTTTAGACCATTTGATGGATCATTTTCAGATGAGTTGTCATGACACACATTTTGAATGTCCAAAAACAAAATAAACACAATTTGTTTGATTTTATGTCACCACCACACAGAGATGAATGTTCGCTTTTGCTGCATTTTTTTTGATGCTGGTGCTCAGATATTTTGGTCCACCTTAACCCACTAACAAGATCTTTTTTTTTATTTTGTAATATTTTTTTTTAATAGTTTTTTTTCAAAAGTCTATTTTTCTTCTGTCTCATATTTATATTTGTAGTTTGTCATACGTGTTTAGATACAACAACATTTACACTTTTTACCGACCGGGTATATAAATTAAAGGGGCTCATAATCCAATCAAGCATTGATCTTCCACCAACATCTACAAATATTTAATTATCCATCTTAATATTTATCTATATTTATAATATATTAAATATCAAAAACCGAAAATCACCATGGAACAAGGACCAGCTATCATTGACATTAGTCGTTTTTTGGCAGATCCAACCTCTGCTGAGGCTATCCAAGACTGCAAGAATCTCGTCAAGACCTTGCAAGAGACCAGTTGTCTTGTTATCAAGAGTCCAAAGGTCAATGAAGAGCAAAACAGCAGGTAAGCTGCAAACGAAACTCTAAAAATATCGATATGCATCCAGAGTATTAATTCAAGTTTGTTTAGATTTTTGGATATGATGGAGCAATACTATGAACAACCAACTGAAGATTTGATGAAGGATGTTCATCCAGAGTGGAGCTATCAATTGGGTGCTACTCCCGAGTTCACTGAGAAGCCAAGAGACCATGTCGACGTAATCAAGGCCCTCAAGCCACAATATGCTGCTCATGCTCCACGTGGTGCTGATCCAAAGTGGCGTTTCTTCTGGCGTATTGGTGACAGACCAACTGACACTGCCTACCCAGAGCTCAACTGTCCACCAGTCATCCCAGCCAAATTCCCACAATGGCAAGAAGTCATGGACTCCTGGGGTTCATTGATGCTCTCTTCCATTGAGACTGTTGCTGAGATGATTGCCACCGGTTATGATTTGCCAGTCGACTCTATTACCAAGATGATGAAGAATGGTCCACATTTGTTGGCCCCAACTGGTTCAGATTTGAAGAGATTCGGTGAATTAGACCAAATCTTTGCTGGTTTCCATTACGATTTCAATTTATTGACCATCCACGGTAAGTCACGTTATCCAGGATTGTACATCTGGTTGCGTGATGGTACCAGAGTCTTGGTCAAGGTCCCACCTGGATGTTTGTTGTTGCAAGCCGGTAAGCAACTCGAGTGGATCACCGGTGGTGATATTTTGGCTGGATTCCACGAAGTCGTCGTTACCAAGGAAACTCTCGCTGCTGTCGAGAAAGCAAAGGAAGAAGGTAGATCATTGTGGCGTATTTCCTCCACCCTCTTTGGTCACATCGCTTCCGACACCACCTTGAACATTCTCCCACCATTCAACAATGAAGAGAACCTCAAGAAATACCCAGCTATCTTGGCTGGTAAGCAATCAGAGGAAGAGTTACAAATGATTAACCTCCAACAAAAGAGTTAAAAGATATACGATCATTTTGTTTTTCCCGAAATTCTTTCTCTATATATTTTTCAACATATAATAGATATATTTTAAACAAAACTATTCACACAAAGGGCCAGTCCATTATTAACATTTGGTTATTCATTTAAAGATAAATAATGTTCTTTATTTCCAGATCAAATAAATAAATAAAAAATATGTAAAAAATTATCATCACAAACAATAAACTTCTACTTTCTATCTGAAATTATTTGACATTGTATGCATACATAATTTTAAATATATTGATATAACATTTATTGGGTTTTAATCCATTCTATTCCTTTCCACTAATTTAACAATTGATTCATCAATGACAACCTTTTGCTTATAGTTTTCTTTATATCTAAAGTAGTAGTTGTTCCAAAATTGAATATCTGAGAGGAAAAAGTTGTGAAATATTGGTTTGGGGTCGTCAATAAAAAAGTAGTTGGTAAATTGGTTCGTATTAGAATTGAGATAGGTCCAAAGACTAGCCAAACCTCCATTTCTCTTTGTGTATAAAACACGTTCTCTTTGGTGATTGAATAAAAATGTTCCATATCTACAATTATAAACTGATTCTAATATTGTGATTAAGAATTTTTCATTAAACTAAAGTTTGTAATGAAGATGTTAGTCACTATGGATAGAAAAAAAAGAGAACGATATTTACTTGGAATGTAGTGGGGAACATATTCGTTAATTGCCAAACAGCATCAATAAACATTAAAAATATGGGTGAGAATTCCTCATCATTCTTTTCGTGATATGAATGTCCACACCTATAAGTGAATTGGTGACCAAAGCCCAACCATTCCTTTTCAATGAGAACTTGGAAGCCACGGTATGTTCGGTAGTATGGGTCCAATAGGAGTTGTGAAAGTGCTACCAACTGACTGGTTCTGTCCCACCCATCACTACAATGTGTGAGAACAGAAGATCCTTTCTTATCAACCATTTCTACAACCATGTTGGCTGAGTTGATGATCTGATAGATGTGTTCCAACCATTGAGTTCCATCAAGAAGTGACAACCAATTTGATGTCTCTGGCATTTGTATGATATTGTATAGTTTCTTATAGCTGTCTCTCATGACGTGAATATTTCCAATTCCAAGGAATTGAAGTTCCATATTTTGATAAAGACTGGTATCTTCGTGGCCTTTTCCAAGGAGTGTATTGGCCTTTGCATTGGCCATTGGACGAGAGTCCATCACATAGAGTACTGGCGAGTTGGTGTTGGAGCGTGTAATTATATTCAAGTACTCTTCATCCTCAACGCATTTCGATTTGAAAATACCGACTCTCGGTTGGCTGCAACGTGAAATGGTGGATTTGTGTGTTTTGTGAATCCAGCAAATAGCAGGTACACGTCCTTTTTCACGGAACAGTGAAATCTTTTTCAAATCTTCATCAGTTACTGATACCGGAACGATAAATAAAGATGGGTAGGTGGGACACAATGCATAGTCTCTGTTTGCATATGTGATACGCCAGCTGTCTACTGGGAATTGGAGCCGCAAAAACTCATCCGCTACGTTATAGGTGGTATCCAGTGCAGGATCATATGGCTCAGCATTGGCAAACGCAAATACATTGGTGATATCTGAGTTCTCTAGTCTATTTTTTAACATTTCCCATATTGAAGGATTGCTCAATGAGAATGTACAAACACGGAAATCCTTACATGTGATCTCTGTTTGATTGTTGTTGAGGTGCTTTAGCTTGGATATCGATGTAATTGGGATATCACAGTCATCTTTGGTACCAAAGTCGTCGTAAGAAGATCTATTCAGTGCCTCAAAAATCAATCTGTAGTTGGTGAGGTAGAGTGTTCCTTTTTTCAGTTGTCCTTGAACATTTCTATCGCATGATGTTTTATTCTCAATGGACTCACCCGGTATCGTAATTGGAGTTCTAGCACCTGCAAACAATTCCAAATCTTTCATTACACTGGAATTGGTAGAGGGTCTAAATTCTAAAATATCCTAAATCCAACCAGATTGTCAATATTTAATGCTATTGACTTGTACATACAAAGATTTAATACTTACAATATGACTATCGATATTCAATCCATTGAATGATTCTAAATTATTAATACAATCGACAGAGTCTGGCCCTTTGACCAAAAACAATTCATATGATTCTAAATCTCTGGAGGTTATTGTTGAAGATTGGCAATGTTCAACAAGTAGTTGCTTTAGATCGGATATTAATGTGTATTGTCCATATATTACAATAAAGTTTTGGTGATTGCAGTAGAGCTTGATAGTGTTTCTGAATCCTTCGACCAATGTCATTTTACAAATGGTTGGGGTTGGTTTGAATTCTACTACTGCTTCGTTGGGCAAGTTGTATGATTTAAGTGTTCGGTGGCCTTCCATCCAGACACCAGATCCACTTTTTTTGGTAGTACAAGCAGAATCCTGAGGACTCATTGTGGTTTTCAAAGATAGTGTTACTCTTGTAGTTGCTGCATGCAAAGCTGGAGATACTTGACTGCTCAACTAATGATGTCAAAGAGGTTGGTTTGGTAGAGATACTGTTTCTGTTCGATGAAAGTGTTGGACTGCTCTTAGGGCTTGAGTTTTCCAGCATTTGGTGTGGTTGATTGCACGGGTGTAGTTGCTGATACAATAGACTGGATAATTTCATTCACAGTTCGGTGTGGATTAAAGTGGAACTGTCTGTAGGTTTGGTGTGATGGGAAGAGGACAGTAAGGTTGTATCCTTCATCTTCATCATCACTTTCATCAGCGCCATCTAAAAAAAGACTGCTCTGTGATAGTGTAAGAGGATTGGTGGATGTGGATTTCTTCTTTTGTTGCTTTGATTTAAACAAGAATACTGTATCCTCTAATCTATTGTGGTGGTTCAGCTTGCAGTTTGTAAGAAGTTGTTTGTGTTGCAGTGGAAGTGGTCGTGCGTCACTTGATTCCTGAAGGTAGAGACCAAATGCATTGGTGTCGATCGGATGCTGTTGATGCTGTGTTGGATATATATATTGAACGATGAGGCATATGGCATCGTGAACTGTTGTATTGTCACTGAAACAGAGGGTGAAGAAAGAATGTATTGGATCAATCCACACAAGTAGACTAGAATGTACACCTAATAAAAGGGAGGTTCGCTTCTCAAATCTCAGTGCAAATTCTATGTATTCCTGTTTAACGCTTTCTTGTGTGATTGAGTCGTCCATTGCAAGTTTCTTAATGTGTGCGTCCTCAGAGCTGTTGATTTTTGGCTTCCCATCGATCCTCAGAAGCGTGAATCAACTGACAGTTGGGCATGACTGAAGGAAATTGACATTCAATTCGATGCACTACATCGAACACACGCTTGTGCTGAGAGGGTAATGCGAACTGCCAGCCACTGCCACTACGCGAAGGTGATCCTATCGTTAGTGTGCGACTTGCTTTGATGCTGTCGACAATATCTGTAATGGAGTTGCTTCTAGATAGAGGTAGATTCTCTCTTAACAGTGTTTCTAGTTGATTTGATGGAACAATAGTCTTGTAGAACCAACGAGGTGTACTTGACTCCAAAGGATCAATCTGACGCAGATCTAAGTACTCTCCATTAGAGACATTGTAGGTCATTAAGCATTGATCATTTGAGAGTCTAACTCTCTTTTTATGTAATACACTGCTGCTTTTTAATTTTACTCTGTGACTCTTGCCATCTAACTCTGGTGCGCCTAGATCGACCATGCTCAACAAAGTAGAATCCATGTCAAAGCTAAGATTGGTACTCTTATCATCTGAATCGGTCAGTGTCACTGAAAAAGTAGAGCCACTAGTCAACGGCTTAAACAGGCATAGTTTTCCATTTCCGATATTTTCATGGTTCTTCCAGTCTGTTTGTAGAATACAGTGATATCACCGATGGTAGTGTGGGTGTCCACATTGACAGTTTGACGATCATCCCAGGGATAGATCTTGATATGAACAACCAAAGGTCTACTTTGATATGGATTTTAAATTATCCATTCTGCAACAAAAACAACAACGATCAAAGTAGAATCAGCTATTCTTTCTATTCTATGAACTGATCAGTGTATGCTGCTATTCTATTATTATCTCTAAATTTTATTGGTACAAAAGAATGAAAATAATGCTCAAGTCAAGATATTTATAAATCTAAAAAATTTTGAGTTTTGTTGTTAAAATTCAAAAACAATGAGAATTGCTTGGAATAAATGAATGAACGCATCTATCTAGATGTGGTTTGCAAAAATCAGTATCTTTCACCCCATGTTAAACTTTGCAACTTTGTTTATTAAGGGTTAAAAAAAACGTTTGAAGATATAAGAGTTAGTATATATATATATATTATACTATATCTATGTGGTAATATTATGGTACAATGTACAGTGCAGATATCTTATCAGTAAAACATTCAATCAATTCTACTTTTGATGATTTTAAATTCCTGGATATCCAATCTTCCAAATTAATATCTTCATTCTCATATTTCTTGATGAATGGATGATTCTAAAGTGATGGAATTAGACGCAACTCGGTTAGTTATATTGCTCTCTGTATATTTATTATGAATAAGGTGATACAAACAAGTAAAGTAGATGCACTTGGTCTATCTTCTGGTTCCTTTTGTAAACTATACATTTTAAATAGGTTTGGAATGATTTGGTTAATGACCGGTTGTCATATTATATAATATATGATATCTACCATTCAGAAATAAATGAACAAAACTCTTTTGAAAATCTATCGGGTGGAGGTATGGGTGCTGGCTCTTTAACTATATAGTCCATCAGTGTCCAAAATCCAATTCCAATATTTGGTGCACCATCTGTATTGGTGGGAATTGCTTCGTTATTGTTGTCTTTTCTGTTTTCTGGTGGGTAGGGGAATCGACCAATTGCACATTCAAGCATTGTCAGTCCAAGACTCCAAATATCGGAATCATATGAATAGGATCGTCCACTAATACGCTCAGGTGACATATATACTACTGTGCCCACCCATGTGACTGCTTGTGAAAGTGTATCGTGACGCTGACTGCTCACTCCAAAGTCAGCTATCTTTGCTTCACCGGTAGATGCACTGATAAGAATATTCGAGGGCTTAATATCACGATGTATCAGATGAAGCTGTCTGTGCAAGTAGAACAATCCTTGCAACACTTGCTTAGTTAGTTTTGAGAGAATTGCTTCGGGGATCACTTTAACCTTGGCAAGGAAGTCAGTGAGCGATCCACCGTCCATGTATTCAAGGACAATATGGATGGATCCGTCGTTATAGAATGCATCGTAGAACGATACAATGTAGGGGCAATGTGTCTTGTGAAGTGTCTTGAGCTCGAGAAGGATCTGCTTTCGCACATTCTCCTGGATATCTAGAGTGACCACTTTGAGAGCAAAGTAGGTGTTTGATTTCTTGTGGTATGCCAACTTTACAACTCCACCTTCACCTTTTTCCAAGTATCTTTACAACCTGCAAGTCAGACAGTTCCAATGAGAGCATTTCATATTGTGGAAGGTTGTATTTCCATTATTATTATTGTTTCCATTTACACTATTGATTTCATTGTTTATCTTTGTAGCATCGCCACTATTCGCATTATCTGTTGAAGAAGATGTTGTTGTTGATGTTTTATTGTTTGTACCGATTCCAAAGTTACTATATCTATTTGGGTATCTTCGTTTATCTGTGAAATTCAATGGACTGTTTCTTGGAGATTCTCCTTTGATGAGCAGTCCTTTTTTGTTAATAGCCAAGTCACCTTCCTTAAATGTTCCACTATTTGTTCTATTTATGTATTGCAATATTAATATCTGATTTTACAAACATTGGTATCATAAATATTATATATATAAATACATACAATGAAAAAGGTTTATCAGGATCATTTGAAGTTATTATAAGGTTATTGAAGCTATTTGATATATTTCTAACTTCTCTTTCTCGACTGTTGCTATCTTGTTGGTTACCAGTACTATTTCTAATGCCACTGCTGCTATTGATGCTGTTGTTGTTGTTTGCTGTTGAGATTGCACTTGATGAGCTGCTAGAAGCTGAAGTGGTCGAATTAGATGACGCAAGTGAGCCAGCTAGACTTCCACCATCAACAGGAGCATTAGGTGTTGATGTATTGCAATTGACATTGATCTTCAACGATCCTTTCTTTGACTGAAACATCGGAGATATATGATATGATAGATAGCTTTGCTTTTTAAAGATATATTGCTTCACAGATCTACTTAATCAATTAATAATATAACTTAAATGTTGTACACAAAAGTTTGATAAAAAAATGAACACAAACACAGAAATTCTAAAGTCCAAATTAAGGAACTCCCAAATATTCAAATGGTGTGTATGTTTTGTTGTTTTTTAATCAATCAATCAATCAATCTGTGAAGTTAGTTTAATACATTATACTACTCTGGTTGTATCCATTGGCCTAATAGGCTTAAAATCGTACATACAATAATATTAGATGATTTTTGATTAGAATGATAGTTCAATATCCGTATTTTTGTTTAAGATTATAAAATGATATGATATGATATCTGAAAAATAAGAGTAATAATATTTGAAATGATAATTATCAATTAATCTTAGATTAATAATCTATCTTTTAGTTCTATAATTTTTAATAATAAGTTTTACAAATAATAATCAAGATCTTTAATAAAAATACATATTTGTATTTTTTATAATTTCATCTATCTAGATACCTAAGAGATAATTTAATCATAAATATCTCGAAATTTAAATTTATATAATGATTGACCTGTTCAATTCAATTTACACTTTTGTTTATACAAATTGACTAGAGATATTATAGTTTGGAAAATGAATAAAATCATAGTGTTATTAATTGTTTGTTTCTTTTTAAACTTGGCCCACGGTCAAACTAAAGAAATAAAGAGTGGAGATAAAATTGATTTATATTGTTACGTTAGTCTTTCTGCTTCTCAATGTTCACAACCAAAAAACTCAACAATGTATTAATATTATAGCTAAAGTTGAATAATTACAATTATTAATCAGTTATTTTGTTTTTTAGATATTGTCCATCATTGAAAACATGTTTAACAAGTTTAGCAGGATATTCCAAAACTATTTATAACGTTGCTGTCTATGTTCCAGGTGGAACCTATTCAAGATCCCAATGTCCAGGATCATTACCAAATTCTACTATTCCATTCAGTGGTTCCCTGACCATATCTTCATATAATGGAGTTGCTGAATTTGATTGTACTTCAGTAAGTTTTCTATTAATAATATGCTGATTGTATGGTACTAACTTTTTTCCAGACAATGTTTTTATCAATGACATTGTTTAACCCAATTCAAGTGAATATAAGCTCTTTGAGTTTTGTTGGTTGCCAATCCAAAGTTGGATGTATCTCTATCTTGACTGGTATTAAATCGGTAGAGTTAAATCTTATAGACATTAAAGCAAAAAACTGTGAATCTACCAATGGTGGTGGATTTATCAATACCCAAGGAGGCTACATTGGAGTTTATAACTCCAGTTTTGTTCAGAGCAATGCTAAAACAAATGGTGGAGTTATTAATGCCCCAAATGCTTATCTCACGATTGTAGGCTCCTCTTTTAGCAACAATCAGGCTGAACTCGGTGGTGGTGCTGTATATTGCAAACACTTGATTACATATAACTCTATCTTTGGTGAAAACACTGCTAAAAAGAATGGTGGTGCTGCTTACGCTATCGTCGACTCCACAATTAACGACTCTGTCTTTTCTAATAATATTGCCGGTTCTGAAGGTGGTGCTATATATGTATATAACTCAAGGCTCTACATTTACTCGTCTCAGATGTATAATAACTCTGCCTATTTCCATGGTGGTGCAGTAGTCACAATGTCCACTGTTACTATTGATAATTCCACTTTCAAGGGAAACATTGCCAGTCAAGGTAGTGGAGGTGCATTCTATCTACCTGCCTTATCAGACTTCAATGCCTACAACTGTGTCTTCATAGAAAACATTGCCAGTAAAGAAAGTGGAGAAGGTGGTGCTGTCTATTTCGAAAATGGTAATGCTAATATCCAGTTCTCTGAGTTCCGTCAAAACCAAGCCTACAATGGTGGTGCAATTTACATTATGAATGGTAACAAAGTTCAATATGTTAACATAACCTATTCATACTTGGAGGATAACATAGCTTACAATCAAGGAGGTGCACTCGTATGTATACATAAGCATTTAAATCTATAGCTATACTGTTTACTTATCTTGTACATTTCCATTCACCAATTTGAAGTATGTAAGCAAGTACTATAATGATCCATTATATGTCAACTTGAATCAAACGCAATTAATGTTCAATGCTGCCCAAAACTCCGCTGGTGGAATGTTCTTCGTTGCTCCACCAGACTTATTGTTTTGGTGGATACTTCTTTGGTTCATTAAGTGACGAGTATGTATTTCAACAATGCTCCAAAGTACTAAATTTAACACATTTTGCTCTTCAGAACCCTATCTAGTACATTTAACTATGACTCACTCGATGTATATAACATTGTCAACTTCACAAACACCCTTACATATAACTTTGTAACTGTATTTGTAGAAGAGACATTCCAATACACCAAGGCACTTGGCGCAACCGGTGAATGCTTCAACGGCTATGCCACAATCGATGAATACGGCAAAGTTTTAACCTGTACCTGTTTCCCAGGTGGATTAGGACCAACCTGTCAATAATCAAATCCACCTGAGCTGGTTCATCCTCAGTCATATTTTAATTACTATAACCAATAAAAAAATCCATCACAATGCTACCGATATAGCAATGGTTATATCTTTCTAAACTTGTATACCTAGGATGAAGTCTGTACTTCTAAATATTATTAATGATTCAATATATAATTAAATAAATAGCAATAATGATTCATAAATGATTACCATTAATGATTCAGAAATATAGAAATGAGGATGAGGCAAAATCATACAAACTATTGCCCCAGTCCCCAACTACATATTAATGGCATAAATTTAAACAAGTAATTATAAATTAACTGTAATTGATCATGTTAATCAACAAATCTTTAGATTCATCTTATTTCTTTCTATACTTTACTATATTTATTACTATCATTGTTATTCTCCTATTTCTTGACAGCAAATAAAATATAATTAACTTGTGTATTACTAATAAGTGACCAGTTCATAGTAATTGGATTGATGAATAGACCTGAAATATCTTGAATACTGAGTTGATTACTTGTGATATACTTTTGAATATCTTCAGGTGAAATGAATTGCTCCCAGTGATGAGTACCTACTGGCACTATTTTCAAAAGATGCTCCGCAAACAAAATCGTTGTCAAGTAAGACAAAGCTGTCTTGTTTAATGTTGATAAAACGAAACATCCACCTGGCTATAAGAATGATCAATGAGTGTTAGTTTCAACTTCAAGTCCAGATATTGATTTAAACATTACTTTTATCAGTGACGTGCATTGCTTGATAAACTCCGGTACATTCTCCACATGCTCAACCACCTCCATTGTTGTGACCATATCGTATGACTCTCTGTGATCGAGTGCATGTTTCTCGACTGTTGACTCTATATATTGAAGAGTGTTGTTCTTTATGTTTGAAGAGAGCACTCTGTCTTGGTGTGCATGTGTGATAGCCATAGCAATGTTGTTGGCGGCTGCATCGAGACCAACTACATTAGCACCAAGTCTGCTAAGGGATTCAGTAAGCAAACCTGCACCACACCCAACATCAATAACCTTTAAACCACTCAAAGTGTTACTTCCAGCAGCATCTGCTTTGATTGTACCAGTCTTTCTCAGCTGTTCAACCATATAATGAACACGAACTGGATTCATTTTGTGCAAAGGCTTCATAGGACCATTGAAATCCCACCAATCTTTAGCCATATTATTAAAGAAATTGATTTCTTCTGGCTTCATTGATGAGAAGCTTTTACTACTACTACTACTATTGTTATTATTAGCATTTATACTTGACTGATTATTAGCATTGTTTGTGCTATATGTACAAATATTATTATTATTATTATTATATAAACTTGAGTATATAGATATACTAGATAAGTAGGATCTTGATTTGTTAACGATATTTCTGATCATTTTATGAAGTTACTAAATTGAAAGTAATCTATGTTAGGACTTTCACCCATACACTTGGAAATTCATTTTGATGTGTGCATAAAAATTTGGTGGACGCAATCTGTGGCAAAGCTACAAGAGACATGATGTACAGATATTAAATTAAATAATTTAATGAAGTTTATTATAAATAATTATCTTGTGGTGGTGTACGCTGGACTGTCATTATTGCTGAATTAGTCTGTGAGAAGTTGCTTTTTGATGAGGATGTAGGGAATCGGCTGTCACGCTTGATATAGTTGAAAATTGCCAAACCAATGAGACAAACTGTTACAAGTCCACCAACTAGTGAAACAAATCATGATGATTTGTTTCTCGGTTGGAGCACTCTGAGCAGAGCTGGAACAATCTTCTACCTTTACTTCCGTGTCGCTTGACCATACAATAACTCTTCTGGAGTCCATTATAGAAACTGTGTATATACCATCCGTCAGCTCAAAAACTGTATCGTTGTCACTGACCTGTTTCGATATCTTAGTTCCATCTTCAGAGGTCAAAACTATAGTATATGGTAAATTTGTCAATCCATTGATATCGAATGTAACTGTAATTTGACCACAGTCAACTGTGAATATTGGAGAAATTTTAGCTTCCAAGGTTGAGAGGAAAATCGCCAGTAATAAAAAGCAAATTAATCTATTATTCATTTTATACAGTGGTAGTATTATATATTACAAGGTTTATAGATAATAAGATTAGAATAAAATCTAATTGTATATAAGTATCTATCTCTTATTATTAGTATTATTATTAAAGTACAAATACAACTGAACGTATTTTGATGGTTATTGATGGTGCAATCATCAATATTGGTGGAATAGCTTTTTAAGGGGATGTGCATTGGTTTTGTCTGGATTAAGGAAGATATGTAGTTTTACATGATTCTTGGACGGTACACACACAACAACTTGATAAAATAATTAAAAAATCCATTCATTTGCACTTATGATATTTGATTGGATTATAATTCTCTCAATCACAAAAAGTGCTGATGCTCTCAGCCTCACATGTTTGGGGATTATTAACATTTTTATTCAAACCCCTCCAATTTAACACTTTTTTTGGTGAAGTAAAAACCAAGTGGGTGTGTTTTTCAGAAGAAATGGGGTGATTGATTTGGTGTTAATATCTTGAGTGTACTCACATATTGAAGGTCTACAGGTAGACCTTATCGATGATCTCTAAAATCAACCAATCTGATGTATGAAGAAAGTTGTTTTGTAGAAATGCCCAATCACAAAACTATTTTTAATTTTGAGAGAAGATTGTTAGTACAACTTCTCAGCTTGCCAGACAGACAACGATGAGATGTTGTACTTAGTCATTGGCTTTTTAGATTAACAAATGAGATGATCATGATCTGTTGGATATTAAAATTCCAAAGTCCGAAAAGGTTGTGTTTTATGCTTTTTAAACAAAATCAGAAAGTGTATTTTTTTGATACTGTTTATTTGAATCTCAACTTGTTTTACTTTTTACTGGTCATTTTATTCTGAATAGTCTAAATCATAAATCAATCTGGCCAATTCCTCAATTGTATTTGCGTTGAGGCACGCAGGTAAGTGACGAACAATCGTTGTGAGAGCGTTGCAGTGGTGAATTAATGTGTAGCACATGCAACGTTTAATGAACATGGCAGGGTTATCATTGTAAATTTGCAACCAGCTTTTCTTTGGTTGGTCACCAACTGCAGCAAATTGATATGAATTTAAGAAGCTTCTTAACTTCTGCTTGTTACCAGCGAATATAGAAAGGTGCAACGAAACCAATTCATAGTAACGATCTCCAAAAATTAGAATCTCCGAAATCAATCAGCTTGGTTGCTTGCCATATTTCCTCCTCATCTCCGTCTTCTTCAGTTGGTGTGGAAGTTGCTGTTGATGCTTGTTTAGCCTTTTGATGGTTGTAGTTTTGTAATCTTGCTACTCTTTGGGTGAACTTTAAACTGCTTTAGGTGCAATTTCTTTTTCTTTTGTTCTATAATAATGTCACCTAGAATATTTTCATCAGTGAGATCACCATGAATATAACATGGAGATAAACTCTTATCAAAGTATGATTCTAAGTCTTTTGGCAAATAGTCATCGACTTTTTTAAGCAATTGGACAGGAAGTCCTCCCCAATTCCAAAGGTTTTTCTTGGAAGTTGGCAAGCAACTTGTTCTTAAGATGCTTTCTCCATGGATCCCAGAGATCAGAAACTCCACCGATGAAATATGGGTTATCTTTGGTGACCTCCACTGGAAGATTATGGATGTTCATCATCAAGTTAGATAGGATTGAAATTAATGCCTTGTCATCAATTGTGGTGCGAACTTCTTCATCTTCATCGTCAACCTCCTGTTCATTTGGTGGGTATGGGAATGGTAACTCGTCAGGTACCTCTTGAACGTCCTGTAGACTTGTTTCCTCGCTAAAGAAATCTGTGATTATATATGGCCATTTCCAAAGCATTGGTTGCTCCTCCTCGTACCAGGAGCTACTGGCTTATAGTTTCCATCCAGCAAATATCCACTTCCAAACAATGATGGAGTTATCGATGATAAATACTTGTTATCTTTGGACCAGCTTATAGAGATGACATTCATGAAGGAAACTATCTTTCACCACCATATTTTGTACAAAAGAATTTAACAACATACTTTCTATTTACAAAAAAGACAGGACTCTGTCCTGCTTCGCTCGAAGTGACTACAAAATCCTCTGGAGTGAGAGATTGATCTGGGAAGTGTCTTGAGAAAACTTCCTTAACGAGAGGACTCCAATACACAAGATCTGAAAAGTCGTGCTGTAATTGTGAATTCAACAATTCAAATTCTTTAAACTTCTCAGCAAACTCTGGACGATCGGCTAACAATAACTTTTTAAAATCATAATATTCTTTGCCATTCTTTTTATGTCCGCTGTTTGACAATATATTAGAAATTGTGCAGATACATATCCAATTACATAGATACAAACATTAAATTCATCGCAAACCTTTAGAAAATTTTGAGAATCACAGAAATTTTGTGTGACAGCAATTGATTCTTCTAAATCTAAAATATAATTACGATTCATAAGTATAAACTCGTTGATGTCTTGATAATAACTTACTTAATACCATGTGCCACCATCCACCCGGAACAAATATAGTTTCGCCTGGATATTGAAGTACTTCAATTGGCTTTTGGTCGGGCGGCAAATATGGATATACTTCGAGAAGCCAAAGAAGTGAGGCTGGTCCTCCGTAGAACTTTTCATCTACATCGTCCATGGACACACCGATGGGTGTAGATGATGGTGGATACATCAGCCATCTTTTACAACCAGAGATAAGACTGTTCCATGCACTAGTACCGGCTGGATCAATGTGCCAAGGAGCACCTGATCGAGGTGGACCTATAACAATCCAACGGTAATGCGGACGTTTCTCACATTGAAATTGGAATAAATCTTCTGGGAAGAATTTGCTTGGAACCTTGTATTCATTGAGCATTTCAGGTGCTTTTTCACCAAATGATTGATCAAATACATAAAGTGGTTCTTCATCGTTTTGTGTAGCCATATAATGTACATAGTCTTTGAAAGTCATGGGTATATTCTTGTGATCACCATGACTGATTTTGAAGCAAACATCCCCGAATCTCTCAATCAATCTCTCCTTTGTCCACTCAGTATTGGCTGGCCAATCTGTTTGTCCATTTGTGAAAATCATTGGAATGGTGGGACGCTCGTATCTCTCTACAAACTGTTCGTAGGTGAGTGTTCTAGCATCACATTTGTCAACCAATCCGGTATCCTCGACTTTGAAATCTTTAACGATCATATGACGACGAAGCCAGCGTGTATATATGACCATTGACTGAAAGAGTGGGAAGTTGAGGTGGGTGCAAGGGAATGTAGATATATCACGTCCATTGGAAAAGAGGTATTTGACAGCGGACAGCTTCCAACTGTAGAAATATGTGATGTTGCCTCGTGATGTGTTGTTCATAGTCTCTCTGAAGAAAGCGTCCATCCACAGACGGTCGTCATTAAGCATCACATAGAAAGCAGGACTGACTCGCTGAAGCGAAAGCAATTCTGCAACACTCAACTCGTCAAAGATAGCCTCCAGCAAGAAAGTATCTTCAAGCACCGACAGATATCCGAGTCCATCGTTTCTGAATTTGCATTCTTTGTTCTCAAAGAAATTTCGATTATTTAACAAACTTAATTTCTTTTTCATTTAGACGCACAAGTGTATAATGTGGAGAAGTGCAGTCGTAAATTAAATGTAAATAATAGTTTTATAAATTCTATATATATATATAATTTTAATATGTATAAGTGGTAAAGATTGTCAAGTAAGTAAAGTAAACAAAAGGGACCAATGAATGAAACAAGCTGTCACAGGGGTGAATGAACAACACCGCTGTTTGTCTCTCTATCAGCAAAATATATTACACAATTGGTAAGTGTTATGATGAGGTAGGTAATGTGTGTCGCTTGAATTAAGATGTTCAAAGAAGGTCGGTGGTGTTGTGAGTTAGAATATGGTGCACCTTTAAATTACAAGACCACAGGTGATATTGGTAAGTTTGGAAACTAATATTAATTTGTGTCATGTAAACTTGTTTTTAATTGAAAATCACCAAATTCTATTGATTTTTTTTGTTAAAAATGGGTTAGAAGTTATTGTTTTAAGATATTTTGCTTGTTTTATCATTTTTTTAATTTTAAACATGGTTTATTTAGGTGCAATAGTGAATAATTGGTGCACATTTTATTATTGTTGACCAGAAGCAAATCGAACCCATGAAACAATCTTTGAAAAAAAAAAAACAACAAAATATAATAATTTATTAATTTAATATTATTATTTTTGATGATGTAACACAACCTTGTGTAGGAGGACGGATCGTTAATATTGAGGAGTCAATATCAACTCTTTAGCTTTTTATACTTACTAATCATTCATTATTATTAAAATTCAAATTTTCATAAAGTAAGTAATTTTTATAACATTAAATTATTATTAGATTATTACTATATTAGTTTAATCTTGATAACCTACCTACCTACCAACCCCACAATTTACTCCACAACGCAATTTCAAGACATCCAAACAACTATTGTTTATTCAATTTCCTAGTTATATTTATATTAGATAATAGAGTTTATCTTTCTCTCTTCCTATTATATATTAATTTTATTACTTGTATTTCATTAGTTAAAATGAGCGGATACCCACCCCCAGGAGGATACCCACCCCCAGGAGCTTACCCACCAGGAGCTTACCCACCAGGAGCTGCCTACCCACCAGGAGCATACCCACCACAAGCTGGTGCTTATCCACCAGGTGCCTACCCACCAACTGGTTATCCACCACATGGTGGAGCTTATCCACCAGGAGCTTACCCACCAGGAGCTTACCCACCAGGTGCCTACGCCCCACGTGGTCCAGTTCCAGGTGCTTATCCAGTTGGATACACCGGAGCCTATGGACACCACGGACATCACAAGAAGTACAAATACAAGCACAAGAAGCACGGATACAAGGGATTCAAGAAAGGTTTCAAGAAGTTCAAGAAGGGATTCAAGGGATTCAAATAAAATGAACAGTTTACATACAGCTCACCATTACCAACCAACAATAGTTAGCAAAGAAAAATTAAAAACCTGCCTTCATTATGTTGTATAATTAAAAATAAAAAAGGGAATAATAGTATATCCTCAAACCAAATATATTTAGTTTCATTGATATCTTTTATGTAGTATCGTTATAATCAGTTCAGATCATCTCTATCCAATTGGTAGTTTTATTTATTTGGTTTTGGTGGTGTTGGATTAATAGGTTTCATTGTTGGGAACAATATGACATCCTTGATGGAAATGTTGTTTGATACCAGCATTACAAGTCTATCAATACCCAATCCCCATCCACCAGTTGGAGGCAGACCGTATTCCATGGCATTGCAATAACCTTCATCTAAAATCTGTGCTTCATCGTCACCTGTCTGACGATCCTGTGATTGTGCTAAAAATCTGTTTCTTTGATCGACTGGATCATTCAACTCACTGTATGCATTGACCAATTCTTTTCCACCAACAAACAATTCGAATCTTTCAGTAAATTGTGGCTACAATAATAATTATAGGTCGATTAGTATCAGAAGTTGAGTGTGCGTGTGGTTTCATATTTACGTTATCTCTGTGTAGCTTGGCAAGTGGACTCATTGCACGTGGATGATCAATAATAAAAAGTTGGTTGTACACAGAGTGGCTCGAGGAAATGTGATGCTAAACTATCCAATAATCTAGTGGGAGTAAATGGTGCCGAAATATCTACATTGTGTTCTTTACAAATTGAAATTAACTCTGGAATACAATCTGATAGGATTGAGTGTTAGTACAAAATTATGTGGATTTGGTAGCGATTGCTTGAGCTGAACATACCATATGAAACAAGATCAGCAGGCAATTTTTTACCGATGAATTCCTCGATCTTTGGGATGAAATGGATCTTATTAAATGGTGGAGTGAAGTCTATGGTTATATCGTTGTTTGATGGCAATGGTATTTTATAGGTTCCAACAGCATCGTATACCATTTCTATTCAGAGTAATCAAGTCATCCAGTTAGTTATATCTGATGTTGAAATTAATAAATTATGCTTACTTGATAATAAATCCTCAGTTAATCTTATCATTGTGTTGTAATCTCCATATGCTTGATAGAGCTCACAAGTAGTAAATTCAGGATTGTGAGTCAAGTCAATACCTTCGTTTCTGAATTGTTTGCCTATTTCAAATACCTTGTCGAAACCAGAGATGATCAATTGCTTCAAATAAAGTTCGGGTGATATACGCAAGAAAAGATCGAGATCCAGTGAGTTCGAATGTGTTTTGAATGGTCTGGCATTGGCTCCTCCGACATTGGTTGAGAGGATTGGGGTGTCGACCTCAAGGAAGCCACGCTCCATCAGGTATTTTCTCAAAAATGATATCATTCTTGAGCGAATAATAAATGCATTTCTTATCTGTGAACCATTGACCAAGAAATCGAGATGTCTTTTCTGTAACGAACCTCCTTGTTAATCAATTTCTGTGGGATCGGACGAATGGATGGAGTCAGCAATATAATCTCTCTTGGCACTATACTTAGCTCTCCAACCTTTGTTTTAGCTGGAAAACCGACAATTTCTTCATGGGTCAAACAATGGCTATCGCTATTAATATACTGCTGCCTCGTAATTTCTAACCAAAGTATTTGCTGAACAACATACCTATGATATCACCTTTTCTGATTGTGGTTATTGTTGTCGAGTATTTGTTTGGGTCATTGTATTGCTTGAGATCTGCCATGATCTGGAGTGAATGACCATCGGATATGATATCAATGAATGCAAGCTTTGAGCTTGATATTCTGACCGATTTGATACGTCCAGCTACAGTTACATTGCAATCGATTTGCTTTGAACCAGATGTAATTGCTTCGAATTGCTTTCTGAACTCTTCAATGGTGTGAGTCAGCTGTCTCTCCTCGGGAGCATACACCGATCTACCAGTGACCTTTTCATAGTTCTTGATCATCTCATCTCTAGATTCTGTATACAACTCCTCATAGGTCTCGACCTCCTCGTCATCGAGCAGCTCTGTATTTTTATCTGAAGAGGTAGCAGTTCCGAAGGCTCTTCTGGTCTGTCTGATGGCTGAGAAGCACAGAAAAGACGATGGTTTTGAGGAGAATGATTTTAGTGTCGAGGCATTTCTCGTCACTATTGAAACTGATGATGATCTTGTTGAAAGAATAGATCTGCAGATATTATACATCTCCAATTGAGCGATTCGATCTACTAAAATTAAGTAAAATGCAATGCAATTATTTACCAAATTGTTTCGTTTTCAATTGCTTTTGTTTTTTTTTTGAAAGGGGTGATATTGTTTATGAAAAATTATTGGTGGTTGCTTTTTTGTTTTTTTTTTTGTTCAAAAAATTCAAAATAAGGCACTCTAGTTTGTTTTTGAATATACAAAACAAAAAAGTCATCACCAAGAATATTAATTCTTTGAGTCAAATAATTCGTACACTAATCAGTTTGGGTTGTGGATTGTTCGATTTGAATATAATAAACAAATGGATTTAATTTAAGTTTATTATATAAATAAATAAATAGATGTATTTGGTTAAGATGGCAATTACAAAAAATTAATATAATTAACATCTATCGAATGTTAAAAATAATTTAAGGATACTATTGCATATAAATTACAATTACAGCCTCCTTTTTTTGTAGTCCTCTTCTGCGCTATCGAAGTCTTCATGGTCTTCATGGTCTTCATCTTCATAATAATCATAATAATAATTCGTTCTATAGTCATTATTATTAGTATTATAGTTGTTTATTATTATTATTATTATTATTATTATTATTATTATTATTATTATTACTATTAGTATTATTATTATTATTATTAATTCTATTATAAATAATGTTATTATTGTTATTATTGATTCGTCTTAGATTATAAGTTTGTTGATAAATATTATAACTACTATTATTACTACTACTATTATTATTATTATTATGTATTATTTAGAAAATTAAAGCTATTGTTTATACTTGGAATATTGGTGTTGGTGGGTAGAATATTGTTGGTGATAATATTATTGTTATTAATAGAATTAGTATTATTATTACTATTGGTGGTAAGTGAGTTGGATGATTGATTAGTTCTTCTGGATTAAGTAATCTCTCTAAACTGTGGTTGGCTTTGGATATCCTCTCTTTCTTTTTGAGCTTAATATACTTTAATCCACAAGCATTACAAAGTGAAATTCCTTTCTCTCCCTTGCGCCATTCTGTTGTAGTTGTAATGCCACATAATTCACACTTCTCGGGCTTTGGAAATAAGGGCATTAGTAAGAACAGTATTTCAAAGCTACTTGGCAATTTAAATTAACTGATACCTTTATTCCTGGCGGTCTACCTTTTTTCTTTGCAGGTGGGGGTTGTGGAGGATATGGGGTGTCGTATTAGTGCTTGAGCTTATATTTAATAAAGATGGGGAAGATGGGTAGTAGATGGGGTAGGGGTGGTAGGTGCAGAGGAAGAGGAAGGAGTGGTATTGGTAGAGGAACCTCCCATAGTGGAAGTGGAAGTGGAAAAGGAATTAGAAGTAGTAGATGTAGAGATGCTGGTAATGGGGTTTGATGTGGTCGTGGTAGTAGTGGCTACAGGTTCCTCATCAGGTTTATCCTTATCTGGTTTTTCTAATGGTCTTTTACCCTTTGATAATTTTTAATCAAGTATAAATATAAATATTGTGATATTTTAAAAATAATAGAGGACAAACAAACAAATAATTATAATTTTCTAAAGTGTTCCATACCATAACTTGTGCAAGAATATTTTAAAAACAATAAATAACTAATAAATAAATTCAAGAAAATATATCTATTTGTTATTATTATTTTTTAAATTAATTATTATTCATCGATCATCTATGCAATGTTTTTTTCATTGATTATTCAAATGACTGCCTATTGACTGCTGTTTTAACCCAACCTTGATCTTGCGCTGACTTTAACTTATATATTTGCTTCTCTCTTTAATGATTGTTTATTGCTGATCGGTCTGATGAAAGACTGCCTGATTGTATTAATGGATGGTTGTATAAAATTATTTTCTATTTTTATCAGTTTCTGTCAGTTCATAAAGACCATGCCTATAAACTAAGCACCTACTTAAATAAAGTTATGATTTATCAACTTCTATGATCCATTAAATTAAACAACTCACATTGAATTTTCAATAAAATAATAAATAATTATTTTGAATTTTAATTTTTTTCATACTGATCACTCTACTCACAGATATTTTCTCTGATTTAACTAAACTTGAATACAACATTGATGAAAAAAAATAGATCTAAAATGATTTTGATAGTGTGGTTGGGTCCCTTGGCAAAACATAACTTTGAAAGATGGTGGTTTTTGTTATCGGTCGTTTACTTTTGAATCGGATTGAGTGAAAATGGCAAAATGTTTTTTGGTAAATTTTGTGTGTGTGTTTTTTTTTGTTTTTTTGATCAAATGCAACTTGTTTCTTTTTTTTTAGAAACCATAGAATCATCGCAATTGGTAAAAAACAATAATTATCGAAATCACTTCGATACAACGAAAATTACAAAGAATATGATTAAAAGCTTCTTTATTAATCTCATTATATTTAATGAGGAAAATTGAAATTATTATTACAAGTATTATTAGTATTTTTATTTTTATAATTATCATAGTCTTATTTGATAAGTTAAAAATAAAAAAATCAAATGAAATACAAAAAAAAAAAAAAAAGACATCATTAAAACAAAAACGGTGAGGATTGATCATCCAAAATTGGATCTGCCCTGTACACGCTTGTAGTTTGCATTTTATTTTGCCTTTTTTATTTTTGTTAATAAATCCGTTTCATTAAATTATATTTCTAATTATTTTCAATTCAATCATCATTGAGGGAAGCAAGATTTTATTTGACACTAATCTCTAGAAGATTATTCCTCAGAATCAAAACAATAATTAGTCATTCATTGTCCACCCCCATTACCAAAAGTTTCAAATTGAACCATCCGTTTTCAATTCAAGAAATATAAATAAAGTTATTATTCATTTATCTGAAGAACTTCAAGTAATACAAAGAATTAATATCTATTATTAATATTATTATTTAATTCAAATGATTTATGTAATTTTTATCTTCATTTAGATAGTAATCTTGAGTGAAAGAGTATAGAGCTTTGTTATTTTGAACTTTGGAACATAGGCAAAGTAGACCTAGATTGATATCACAGTTGTTCATTATCCAGTCGAGTATTTTCAGGTTTGATACCTTTCCAAATTTGGGAAGCTGTCTTTCAATGGTTGCTACATTTGGAATAACCAGTTTGTGATTGATTAGATATTTCACTATTTCAAAGTTCACATTGGAAATGGCACTGTGTAGAGCCTCCTCTGAGCATCCTTCAGTTCTGTGTTGATGTAGAAACTTAACAATATCCAGGTCTCCACAGAGAGATGCTCTGTCCATTGCGGAACGATTCCAGAAATTTTCAGTTCTATTATAGTGAAGATATTGGACCATCTCCAAGTTCTTTCTCCTACCGCAGGCATTGATAAAGGTATGACTTCCAAAACCCTCTTTTCTATTTGCCTCAAGGAATTTGAAAATTTCCAATTGTCCACAGGCTGCAGCATATGTCATAGCTTTTTCAGAGCATGAAAGGTTTTTCTCATGGAAAAACTTTATAATGGGCAAAGAGAACTTAGCAGCAGTATCAAAAGCTTCTGTTGTAAAGCCTTCAGTTCTGTTCTCATACAGCCATTTTATCATTTCATATGGCTCATCGGGAGAAACTTCAGGTGGAATTTTGTTATTGAGGATGTATATTGGCTTAATATTATTCAAGCCCACCTCTTTTTCTTTAGTATGCAGCCACTTCAGTGTATCTAACCTGTAGTTGCCAATGGCGTTATAGATTGCAGCTTTTGTAAATGAACCACATTTACTGTACATAAACTTTACTAGATCAAGAGATGGGCCTGTACAAGCATAGTCTACATCTCTAGCTGTAAATCGATATTCCCGGGACGAAGAGTTGAGCCAGGTATAGATTTCGTGGCTCGGTTGGAAACGTGGGCCAATTCGTGGAGTATTAATTTTATACTTTCCGACCATCCATTCAGCAACTGAATACATTCCATTTTGAATAGCTCTTTCAAAGACCTTCGAAACCACAGAGGAAGTACAGTTTACTGCTATAAGCTTTCCAATGGTATTTATATCGCCAGTGAAAATGGCTTTTTTCATTTCCCATTCAGGATCCTCATATTTCGTGGTTCTAACTTTTTCAACAATTGCAGGGTCATAAGGATTAAATGCCCTCAACCTAAGGTGGCTTTTTAAAATTTTAAAATTAGAGGAAAGCATTGATTCCAACACTGATTTCATGTAAATAATGATTTTGATTCTGAAAAGGTCAAGTGCTACTTTGATATTTGTGTCTGATAGCAGTGCTATTTGATAACCTCTTTTCTTCACGACCAATTCAATGATTTCGAACTTGTCTTGTCTGATTGCAGTTTTGAACAATTCCTCTACACCTTGACTAAAGAGGTAAGACTTGTAGTTGGGGTTATTGGTATTGTCATCTAGCCATTCGTTTTCAAGGAAGTTAATGAAGTTAAACTGAACCAATAAATGAGGTGAGTTGATGATTTTAGGCCATCTATATACTACAACTCCCAGTTTTTCATGTATTCTCCTGATATTTTTGAATATCAGTGATCTTAATACAATGTTATTAAAGATAAAGATGAACAACTCTTTTTCCATAAGTATTTAAGTGAGATATCTATCTATTTTTAAAGTGTTGAAAAATTGAATGTTTGTAATTTTTCGAGGCAATAAGAAAAGTTTTACAGGTGCGAGTGTTAGTGAAAATTGTTTAAGTGTTTAAAGAAATTATCTGGAAAGATTTCAAAGTCTTAATATCATTTAAAAAATAAAGATGGAGTATGTGCTGGGCAAAGATAATCTTCAAACAAACAGGTGTTCGAAGATCATTCAGAGAAGCTGATGTTGGTGCTTTTGTATCTTATTATAACGATTTAGAATGGATGAAGTATAACTCCTTTAAAGGCAAGACCATTTATTCTTATACCTGTAGACCAAGCTTGGAGCTTGGTTTCTATAGGGAAAGACAGCTAGCAGTTGTAGAAACCAAGTCACAACAGCTGGTAGGTTATATCTATATGCTGCAAAATCAAGATGTGCGAATTGTTTTGGGATAGGATTTACGATGCACCCCATCATTCTAGGAACGGATATACCTTCGAAGCAGTAGAGCAAGTAATCAAGTAGATCAAACTAATGAAATTGAAATGCTTTGCATGATCAATATAAACTTCAACGTAGGAGTAGTTGAGTGTAATCAATTATTTATAATTTCATTTAATTTAACAGCAATCAATAACTACATAATATTAAAGATGTATTTTGTTATAATAATATAGTATATTATACATTTGAATAGTGGGATCTTCAATGGTCATAACCGACAGTCAGGCAAGAGGATGATATAACAACTATTCATTTTAAAGATAGTGCTAGATTCAATATATGATATATAAACTTTGTATCTTCTAAACGAGTCAATCCAACGACATTTCATGATACTAAGGATTTATTAAATTCTAGATGTATTTTTTGTAACTGCATATTGTAAAATTACTAATCATTGTTGCTTAAAGTTGTTGTTTGTAAATGCGATAATTAAAAATTAAATTACGAGAATCTCTAAAAATTATTAAAATTAAATTTAGTCAAACCACAAAAAAACTCGAGAACCTCTAGAATCAAACACCGGAATTGACAATATTTGCATTGTTTAATGAAAAAACATCTTGATCTAAAAATGAATAACTATAAAAAGTATTTGGTAATTTATTTACATCATTTGTAAATTTTGAAAATTAACAATAACAAATATAATATTATTCATTATTTTTTAAAATATATCTAATTACTTATATATAATTATACATATATTTCTTAAATAAATTTTACTTCATTTTATAATATAAAATAATGTCAGTTTCAAGAGTTGTATCTAGAATTGCAAATGGTGTTGCAACATCAGATGGTGCTGGTGTTAAATTAAAGAGAATCATTGGTGGAAGTATCTCAACATTGTAAGTGTCAAGATGAATTATAGTCAAAATAGAAAACAACAAAATCCTAATGTTGTAAACTTTGTTTTTAGAGATCCATTCTTATTGTTGGATGAATTTAAAAATGATAATCCAAATGATTATATGGCTGGTTTCCCAGAGCGTAAGTAGTAATGAAAGCTGTCAGATTGGATTCATTCTAATGCAATGATATTATAAAAATATAGATCCACATCGTGGTTTTGAAACTGTAACTTATATGATTGAAGGTTCATTCGAACATAAGGATAATAAAGGTAACCGTGGACTTCTTACATCTGGTAGTGTACAATGGATGACTGCTGGTCGTGGTATTGTCCACTCTGAGATGCCAAAGCAAGAGAATGGTTTGATTCATGGCTTCCAACTCTGGGTTAACCTACCAGCCAAGGATAAAATGATTGAACCAAGATATCAAGATATCCCGGCCAACAAGATCCCCATTGTAAAAGAAGAAAATGGAAACAAAGTCAAGGTTATTGCAGGAAAATACAAGGATACAACAGGTCCAGTTAGTGGAATCGTAACCAACCCACTCTACCTCGATGTAACCGTTGCACCAACTCAATCGTTTATTGAGGAGATTCCAACTGAACACACAGCATTTGCCTATGTATTTGAAGGATCTGGATTCTTTGGTCCAAAAGGTAACCTAAAGAAGATATCCCAAGGTCAAGTCGGAATATTAGATGCCAGTGGTGGAAAAACACAAATTGAAGTTACTTCTGATGAAGGTTGTCGTTTTATTTTGGTTGCCGGATCTCCTATTAAAGAAAAAGTAGTTCAACATGGACCTTTGTAAGTATTATAATATCCTAATATTATTAACATAATTTACTAACTATGAATAATTACTTGATACAGTGTCATGAATACTGAACAAGAAATCAAACAAGCATTTTTTGATTTTAGAATGGGTAGATTTTAGATTCTATTAATCTATATTATATTTTAAATCTAGATCTTTAAATAAAGATATTGTATAATAATAGTCATTCAAATTATCTTTCGTATT
Organism: Heterostelium multicystogenum; assembly: GCA_003667245.1. Taxonomy (NCBI): domain Eukaryota; phylum Evosea; class Eumycetozoa; order Acytosteliales; family Acytosteliaceae; genus Heterostelium; species Heterostelium multicystogenum. The sequence goes on along the minus strand of RCNN01000148.1, from coordinate 9,879 downwards.
AATAGTTGATAGCTTTCTATTTATTAGTTTTGGTTTTATAGGTTTGCAGTTCAATTTAATTTCTTAGCTTTGTAAAAGTGTTGTTGAATTCTAGAAAGTAACTATCACAAGATATAAATTATTTTTCTCAGTTAGTATTGACTGTTACAGCATTATTTAGTTTCAATCTAATCTACTTGATTTTCTTAGTCTCTCTCTTTCTCTCTTCTCTCTAATACTTCTTTGCTCTCTAGATATAGTGGATCTCTATCACTAATTTACCTTCTTGATAATAGTATATTAGATAAATGCAGAAAGAAAGCATTGAAATCTGATAGATTGGTTGTGATAATCTTGAAAAAAGTGAGGGACAAGTTAGAATTCTGTAAAGTTTATTGTGATTGTTTTTTTGTACTTCTAAATAGGTTTTATTACTAATTGAGTTTATTGTAAGAGGTTGAATCATCAAACTACAGTTGTTTGTAAGAGAAAGTTGGTAATTACTCCAAATGGATTAGTTCTTGTTTAATAACATTTATAAATAGTAGTATTTAATATAGATGGTATTGATGATTAAGACTTAAGGGAGAGGATGGATCATTATTCCAAAATTTGTTGTGGTGTTACTATGGTTCATAGTCATTAATTTAATTAAAAATGTGGATATTTACCAATAAAATATGTGTATCATACCGCCTTAAATAAGACAATCAAGTTATTGTGAACTATCGGAAGATTAAACCAATATGTATGATTGAAGTTATTACAAACTTAATTGGTTAAATAAGACAAATTGGGTGTAAGTTAGAATTAATCAGAAAGTTTTATTTGGAAAATTTCTTGATGAACAATTGTCAAGTCCTGGAAAGACAGTCACATGGAAAGGGTGGAACAATAAGACGCCTGAGCTAACTGAAACAATGAAATCATATGGTACAACCAGTCGAATCAGGGAAATTATAAAATATGGTGACTTCCCTTCTTCAAAGCAACATGAAAAGATGTTAAACATAATTTTAATGGTCCTCAATTATTCACCAAACCAAATCCGCCTCCATGGTGATGAAGATATTTTAATTATGCTAGTTTCTGAAGGATTAGCAGAAATTGGAACTAATGGTTACAATATTAAGTCACCCGCAATCCATCAATTGCTATTTTCGTTCATCACAGAGATCTGTCTTTCAGAGTTCACCCAAAAAACCGTTCCCAATCTCCAGGAATGGGGTCGACATTCCTTTTCTTATATGTTCAATAGTCAAAAAATTTTACCCTGATCATTTTCTGCAAGCAACAATCCATTCAAGCAAGCCATCGCCAGATGGTATTTTGGTTCCATGTGAGAGTGTCTACCACACTGATATTATATCAATATTTCAAAGATGGGCTCCGTCAATAGTCACTATCTCAACAAACATCAATGTTCCAATTCCAAACAGCAATGAAAAGAGATATAATCTAAAGATAACAGATCGCTCAAACACACCTCCGTGGACTTTCCTTCTTGAACTTGTTGCTCCTGTTAATCACACTGGTATTCTTGAAGAACATCAGATTATTATCAACCAATTGCCAAATCAAATGAAGCATGGGCCATCAATTTTACAACCAACCCAGACGAATCGGTATTAGAATTTGGATGATTTTTGATAACTCTGAGCTTAGGGTTGTTAAAGTTACCAACCTCTAACTCATGCCATGGGTCGCAGGTATCATTGCCATTGTAGTTGTTCTGTTATCACTGATGACTGCACCTTCTGTTGGAAACATTAGAATGGTTCAAGTGGATTGGACTTCAGAGGATGCTGGAGACCTAAACAAATATGAATATGCTAACATTTGTATAGTTGGAAAAACATCATCGATTGTTCTTTATGTATTACTTGGTGTCTTTGCAGTATTGATGGCAACCGGTGTTTTCGTGTCATGGAAGATCAGAACGGTTGATATCGAAGAGTTTAATGAAAGTAAGCCGATAGCAAATACATTATACGTTGGTTTTTTCTCAATATTTGTAGTGATCAGCTTGATGATATCTCCTCAGTCAGTTAATAATAAAACCACAATCATATGTTCTGCTGTACTTTTTATTACAACAATTTCGTTGAGTATTCTATTTTTGCCAAAGTTCCTCAGAATTTATCTCTATGGCCCCAACACATCAAACGTTTTCAACAGAAGAGATAAGAACAACCGAAGTGCTGGATCACGTGGCAAAAATACCAGTGACGGAAAACTGACTCAGTTTAATGATGAGGATTTCGAAAACCGAGCCGTATCACAACAACCACCTGAGGTATCAAATAGCTCAGAACTATCACTAGATCAAACAGCAATATGTTGGTTAGAAGTAACAGCAATATGATTTCAAATGATCAATTGACAATGAGTGTATCAAGCGAACAAAATCATGTTGATACCAACAATAGTCCTGGTAATAGTAATGATGTTTAAAAGATGAGAACTATCGCAAAAAAATAAAATAAAATAAACCACCTATTTAATGCTATATAAATAACATCAACAATAAATATTTATATTGTTAAAAATATTAAAGTTTGTAATTGTATTTCAACCTAATGGTAGATTCGATTGGAATTAATCTGTACAAGAATAATATAATTCTTTTAGTCTCCCTTGTAAGGGAGGCTCTCACCAACAATTGTAATTTCTAGTTTCCACTTGAGAAGAGTCCATAATGGTGGAGGCAGCTCTCAACAACGCACTCCCTCAAATAGAAGGTGAAAATCATTAGAAAATTCACAATTGAGGGATAAGAATTTTCTTTTCCGTTGCTAAGAAGAGGCACAAAAAAGATCTTTTTAAATATTGATTTGGTTGTTGAGAGCTATCTTCACCTCAATATTTTTTGTTATTGTTTAATAATTACTTTTTTATTACTATTACTATTTTATAAATGAATAGAGTTACAATTTTAACAATAATTATATTTTTAAAAGTAGTTATCTCTTTGGAAGTGTACCAACATCCTAGCTTCAATATAGATGGTTCAGAGTGCTATAGCTATAATCACAATTTTTCTGCAACTATCATATCATTCATTCCAGTGACCGAGTATCTGATGAATGATATCGAAGCAACAACACCCTACATTTATACTGCAAACTTAACAATAGTGAATCAAATTTACAATGCTGTTCAATACAAAACCGATGTCGGATATAAAACTACTGACTTTCTATTTACAACTATTGAAACCCAAACCAGTGCATATAATATGAATTTTGACAATCTATCGTTTAAAGTTCCAATTGGTGCAACACCCGCAATTAGAGTTTATTGCTATACCTGTCCAACATGTTTTGAATGTCCATTCACACTCGAAGGTCATGGTTGTGCATCGTCATAAATAGAATGAAAATCTTCATCAATAAAATTACATTCTTGATGATGAAAATGCCAATTAAAATAGGCAATAATCCAACACAACCAAATTTTTTCATTTTTACCATATTAATTTCGACTTTGTTGTGTTGAATTCCCAGCATCAATTGTTTTTCTTTGTTATTTTTCTAACATCAGCAACATTTTGTGGTGTTTTTTGGAATTTTGCCATATTAATTTCGAAATTGGTGGTTGAGAATTTGATCTATATTAACTGGCATTTTCATGGACTTATTGGTGGACTCTCTCAAGAAATCCAAAATATCAAGCAGTTATGTATGGAAATTTAGTTTTCATGAGCAAATTAGTTGTTTTTGATTTCTTTTGTTTTGATTTATACGATGGTTCTCTCACATATAAACATAGATCATTAAAAGACTTAACCTTCAATCGTTTGTTTGATTGTCGAACAAATGCCTTGTAAAATTATGTCTCTATTCTAGACCATAATTACCAAGCTTCTCTATACATCCATAGGTTTCTTGTGGTAAATGTTGTTAATGCTACATTTTGGATGAGCTTCTTTTTACATCACAAATCAGCTAAGAATTGTCATCTATGACATAGTTAATGCAACAATCACTCATATTCATTGGTAAAAGTTCAAATATAGCAATAGCAAATTCTTTCAAACAGTGACAACACAACGAAATGACCAAGAAATTTACAACTCTTCTTCAAGTTGATCAGGACCGGTCAATTTCATTAGGTATGTTACCCTTAACATCTACAGAGTTTCACTGTCTCTTACTAATGATATATAACAGGTCGAAAAATCTAACTTTGGATCCAAACTCCAACATTATTCTTTCACTACAAAAATGTATTCTTTAGACTATTAAAGATATCATAATTATTCAATCGAGAATTGGCATCAGGTATTTAAAAGTTCACTGGCTGGACTCCGTCAAATGATTATCTATTCTCTCTGGTACAATCGTTAGTAGAGACTCTTTACTTGACATTTATGCCACAACTGAAGAACTTCAATTGGTCCTCACAATGAGTACAATTAGTAGAGTTTGGATCTAAAACTATCATTGCTTTCAATAGGAATTTATTCAACAACGGTGTCAATGATATGATTTCTTAGTACTGTTCACAAATCAATCCACTTCAAAATTTTCATCAAACGATGATCTGCTTCAATGATAATCAGTATTTACCAAGGTTTTAGGTAACTAAATTTAAAGTAAAGCTATGCTTCATGATGAAACTAATTTTTCTATTAATATCAATAGCATTCATTTTTGTCACAATTATGGAAGTCTCAATAGAGTCGCATCATAGAATCACAGTAAATCTCAATCATCTATTTTCATTGTGTGAACAATTATACAATATTCAAAATTCAAAGTGGATAGCTCTCAGCAAACATCACTTAGTCGTCCTCCACAGTAAGGTTTTAACATCATACAAGATTCATAGATAGGTTTAATGATATTCAGCTATCAACACAAACAGACTATGGGTATTTCTCTTTCCATTTCACCACGATCACATCACCTGCTGATTGTGATGATAATTGGATATGTGCAAAGAAATATATATTTAAGAAAAATTTGTATGTTTCAATAGTTTGAATTTCATTTTAATAAAATACCAATGTTCTCAGATTGGAATATGTTGCAAATATAACAATGCTAAAACTGTTACCGAATTCAACAACAACTTCATCATGATAAAATATACTTGATGTTTAAATATTATAACGGTAATCCAATTTGAATTTGAATTAAAAATTACAAGCTGCTTTGATATATAAACTCTAAACTAAACTCATTTTAGTTTTAAGATAGAATTAAACAAATTATTTAATAATATCTTTTATTATCTACAGTATTAATTTTAGATTTATCTTTATTTACAGATTTAATTATCAATTATTTTTACAAGAGTAATAAATATGAATAATTATTTAATATACACAAATATTATAGTAAAAGCATGGCTCTCCAAGAGTCAAGATACAACGCTAGTATTACTAAATTAGAGAATGTAGATTTTTCACTTGTAACCAAAGTGAAACAACCACAACAACAGCCACTTCAACAACAATATAGACTTTTCATGATGCCAACAGAATCTTCGAAGGCAAAGATTTGTAAAAATAGTACACCAATTGCTCCAGTCATGTTGCCAAATGTCATTAGAAGAAAGATATCTTTTCCAAACATTATGGAACATTATATAAATCCAACAGTTTCATCACTGGTATGTTAGTGAAAATACTTTTTAATTATTAATTTAAATTATTAATCAATATTTAAAGGCCAAACAGATTCCAAAAAAAGGTTTGGATCAAGGAAATAAACCTCTGGAAAGAGTTGCCCATAGAGAGTTAGCTGTACCAAGCATCAACAAAAGATTTATGAATCCTACAGTTTCATCAAACGTATGTAGATTATTAATATTAATAATTATTTATTAATTAGATAAATACAGGCCAAGCATATTCCAAGTGAAGATTTGGATCAAGAAAATAAGCCACTGGAAAGACTGACTAAAAGAACGTTAAAGGTACCATCCATCAACAACAGATTCATAAATCATACAATTTCATCTGGCGTATGTATATTATAATACAATACTTAAATAATATTAATTGGAAGTTTAAAAGGCCAAGAAACAACCTAGGATTAAATCTTTGGATCAAGAAAAGAAACCTCTGGAAAGAGTGACTAAAAGAACGTTAGTTGTACCAACCATCAAAAACAGATTTGTCCAAGACACGATATCATCAATGGTAATAGAGAGTGTTAAAATAATTCTAAATTGTTAATTAATATATCTGTTATTTGTATAGGGCAAGAAACATAAACCTAGTGTACCTATGGATAGATTAGAAACTACTTTGGCAAGAGTCAACAAAAGAATCTTAGATGTACCAACCATCAACAATAGATTTGTCCAAGACACCATTTCATCAAAAGTATTATAAATTTAAATAACAAATCTAAAGTATATATATTAATTAATCTTTTTTGAATATAGGCCAAACAGCAGTTTAAAAGTCATAGAGTAAGATCGGAGTCCAACAGTGTTACACCAGAGTCTACAGAGGTAAAAGATTGTGAGAATCTTATTGTTGAAAGTGGCTTTTTAATACATTTTTGTATTATTATCAGTATAATTGTAAGTATGTATTTGTAAGTATATATAGAAGTATATTAAAATTGAATAGTGGTTGGTTGGACGGTTTCGGTAGGTATCTATTAATAGATTTTTCTTCTTCTCTTTCTCCAAAATTAACTCCAAGGGAAATCGGTCCAGCAGATTGAGCAACATTGGTTCCGACAGCTGTGACTAAGGAATAATGTTGCTCAAATGAGATAGTCAATAGAGTTGGGAACTTGCGACTATCTCATTTTCTCGAAAGAGAAACTACTGGCCGTCGTGGCTAAGGTCAACAATCGATTTTGAATGGAAGCGAGCTGTTCAAATTGATTGTGGATGTAGAGTCACATGATGATTGATTCTAAATCAATCGATCATGTCTCGGCGTAGGAGGATCAGGATCCTGGCAAAATACTATTCATACTTGTTTGTGTTTGTCATAACATACTTTGACAAACACCACATCACTGGGAATTAGTCTAACTTAAGATCCTTGAGTTGCAGGAGGGGAGGTTAGACCGTGATGGAAAGATGAATATGTACTCATTAAATCGGCATTTAATTGAGACAGTTTCCTTTGATACCTCGGCTCATATACATCTTCGACCTTGACATAGGAATCAAGTGGGACTTGGATTCTTATGGTTACACACTCACAAAGATGCTCTTGGTCTTTGGAGGCTCGAGTGTGTAAGCCACTGTGGTGCCAGTCGGACTCCACCTCCGCGTGGTTGGCACCGGGAAACTCCATGAACATCAAAGTTTGCCGAACTTGATGTTCATGGTGGCTAAGAGAGTCCTTCAATTTTCTAATCTTTGCATCACCCACTCACACATTGTTTTGTAGATCACCAGATCAATCTTGTATTATATCTTTGTATTTTTAGATCAACTTCACTTGTTTGTTTCAAAATTCATTTTTTTTACTTTTCACACACCCCACTTCACAGTTTACTTGTTTTTTGTCTAACAAGTATTGCTATTATCAAGTGATATAAAGATAATCAGTTATTACTTGGTTATAGCAATACTTGTGTAGATTCAATTATTTATAAATTCGTTTATAGTAACATCAGCTTTAGCTACATAGTGTAAAAATTTGTTATAATTAAGAATTAACAGTTAGCAACTACTTTGATAAACGACTTAGTAAGTTGAACATTGAAGAAGTCTAGTTAAAAGAGTTGTTATTAATTTGTTTTAAAAGATAACTAAGAGTTAATTTGGTTATTAATGTAACCTTTAGCAGACTAGCCCACCAATCAATTCAAGACGAGTGACTCAGAGTATTGACTTGTAGGTCAGGTTACTATGTCACGCTCATCACAGACGAGATAAGTGAATATAGATTGGATATTATGAATTCAAGTCTTCTTTCAGCTACCATGACAAATCTCCTATTCGAAATGAAGCTTGCACTACTTGTCAGATTTAAAGATAGATTGCTAAAAGAGATACGGAACTAGTTAGACATTATTAATCCAATCGATAGATTGCTTGTGGCCTCACAACTGACATTCGATTCATAGCAACCTCAATTCCTCAACGTCGATGACAACTTCAGGAGTGTATTCTAAACGGCCGGCTCGTTCATCGTTGACAACAGCAACTACATAAGAGACTTTGAGTCACTGAAGGCAAAGGCAATCCTCTCCATTCGTCCTCGTCGCTTTGGCAAGATGTTGTTCCTCGACATGCTCCACCAATCAGTACTACGACATCAACAACAAAGACCAATTCACCGAGTTGTTAGGCAGGCTTGACATTGGCAAGAACCCAACCGATTTGAGGAACAAGTTCATGGTGCTTCATCTTGACTTCTCTGGCTTGAATACCAACTCCACCTTTGAGGTAAGACTACAAATTGAAACAAGGCTATCATCATTTCTTACTAAAAATAAAAAAAGTATTTGAGACAGACTTCAACAGCAGTTCTGTCAAGCAGTTCATTGAGGAATAGCAGCATCTTCTCATATCCAAGAGGACAGAAGAGATTATCCAGATCGAGGTTTTACCTAACAACTGTTTGGAGAGCTTCGATTCTTTTAAATTAGCGGTTTACACTCTGGTCACACTCTTTACGTTCTCATTTACGAATATGATGTCAGTCTCAACGATGCAATTCGTGTCAACCAATCTCTGGACATATCCCTCAACAATTCACAACTACCCAGATCAAGAGCAGCTTCAAAGAGTCCTTCAGTCGACTCAAGTCAGCATTCGACAAGACCAACACTGTCGCATTCATCACTGGTGTCATAGCTCTTCGAGTTCACATCTGGATTCGACATCACAACCGATTTGACTCTTGAGCCAAAGTACTCGTCGATCTATGGCTTCACAGACACTCATGTCAGAGCTGGACTCAATCTCATCGTTCCACCACTTCAAGAGACCATAAAGTCATCTATTTTCGATCACTTCATAAGTGAAAACAGTAGATATAGGTTCAACAAGGAATAACCAGCTGCTCTAGAAACCCAGTAAAGGTCTCTTACTCTCTTCGATGACTATAGTTGTATAGATCTCGATCTTAGGAGGTAGATTATTATGTTATTCATTAATCTACTCCTTACCAATACATTTTGGACTTCTCCCGGAGATATCAGATCACAACACTCTACCAGCTCAATTGACACTGGACTTAGTCAGTCATCCTCTTGGTCGCGACATTATCAACGAGGCACTCATCTCACACAAATCAATTCGATGGAGGACCAATGGGAAGGATCTACCTCACACAGATTCAACAATTGAGTCAAGATCGCAAGGCTTTGTCTCTCTGATGTAATACACTGGTGCACTGAGATTCTTCGACAAAGGAACGCATCTTTACACTCCAAATCAGTCGGCCAGGAAGAAATACTCTTCTCGGTCAAAAGACTCTTCAACTGGAAGTTTCGACATTGGGGATTTCAGATCAGCAATCATACAATTCATCAAGGACGACGACATCAATCCACTCTGTGAAATCATTCTAAGACAAGATTTCAGGCAACTGTCATGCAAAATAATGTTATTCATCAGGATGAGAACAGCTTGTCTGAATGTTTGAACTAAGCAATCGCATATTCATTTGGAAACTGGACGGCATTCAACAAGAGTTCAAAGTGACAAGATGAAATGCTCGAACACTCTTGGCAGAGCAATCTCCATCTTTGTCTCCAAGTCTCACTATGATTAGTGATTTGTACTTTTGAATATAATGACGATGTATGCTGACAGTATCGATCTCAGACAACAGACAAACAGAGGATTCACTTGATCGAGTTCAAGAATATCAAGATCGGAATGTTTTCGGGATCTCAAAAGAGAATGAGATGATATGTCTCACATCAGCATCGATTTTCGTCGAAAGAAGAGGCAGTTCTACTCAAA
>RCNN01000147.1:0-62820 GCA_003667245.1 Heterostelium multicystogenum | reverse complement strand
TCCTTCATGCGTTGCTTTGACTCGAGGAACAGACGAGATCGCCAATAAACTCGTAATCATACTCCTGAATGGGTACCAATCTTGTGTAACCACTCAGTTCTCTACGACCCTGGTGCAAGGGCATGTTTGTAGTGTTCAATTGATAGGTCCATTCTGGAGGCAGTAATAGACAATGCTCCCATATCAACATGCAGTCTTCTAATTTGATCAGTTGAAACGGACGAGGTAAACATATAAGTAAAAGTAATAAGAATATGATTGCTGTGTCTCTGAGTTAGGTTGTTTCTACTTCTTTAGTGAGGATGACTGAGATTGACGCATAGAATACTATGCTAATGTAGAGTGTTTTGATAAGTACTGGTTGAATGAGTGGATCTTTTATAAAGTACTCAATAAGGAAACTTTGTCGAAATGGCTAGAGAATTGATACTACTACATTTGATTATATTTCCATCGTTTCTGTATGGTCTGTTGCTTGGTTGATGTGATGAGAATATCCTAACAACAAAAGAGGTTATAGGATTTTGGAATAGTTATGATATAAAGGATCATCATAAATTGTTGAGAAATGTTCCAATTCTAAGTCCAGATAGAGCATGAAAAGTGGCATTGGTAATTACAATTAGTGTTGTAAAGGGTGCAAGCCATCTAATATGAATGGCAATGGCCAAGAATAGTTCGTTACAATGGTCAGATTGGAGAATGATCATCATTGTATTTGGAAGAAACAGAGTTTACCAAAAACCATTTGGAATAATGATTCTGCTAGATTTCTGAATTCAGGTCCAATCATTCTGGGTAGTGAAAGACCCATATAATCCAATTTGGGTGTAGTTTCGTATCCACTTGATATTGTACCAATACCAAAACGTAGTTGCCAGCAGTATTGCTGTTGCTCTCCTTCACTAATTGCTTTCCAATCAATAGTGGCAAGCACCAACAAAAGCAAGCACAAAAGTAATGATGTTGAAAGTTGTCAGTTTGACTAAAGAAAACGATATAGAACTTTATAGCTGCAATCATTGCCGTTTCAAATCGATAGGAAGCACCACATGCAGCTCTCAAAGAAAGCAATCCTCCAATAGCCAGTGCCAGCAGAAAACTATTGGTATCAATTAGAGGCGAAATAAAGTCATCAATAAACTCTATACTGAAATGCGATGTATTAAAGCTGCTAATCTCTCGACTGTAGTTTGCAGATCTGGGTATCTCACACCAAAAGTCAATGGCCATCATCAAGTAGAAACAGAACCTAAATAGAGTGATGATTTCACGATTGAAAGTATCCCATTCAAAAAGAAATTGGCCAAAGCTATGGGATGAGTCTTTTGCTTAGCACCTGACTTCCTGGTTCTTTGTGTAGAGTTTCTCTCTCTGTAGCTCTTTGTTTATCTTGAACTTTGTTAGATTTATCAGGATTGGGTTTTGCTGATTGTTTCGACATAGATCGATTGCTATTCGCTCGATGATTGGTGCTCGACAATTCTCGATTAGATCTGTCCATTGTTTTGTATATAGTTTATCGTGGGCAACCTGGTGCATTTAGTTTGAAGTCAGTCAGTGGGATGATGATGATCAGGGTGCAAATGAGATGGCCACACTTACTCTTGTTTGGTTGTGTTGAAAGAAATAATTTACGTTACACTTTAGGTTTAGCAGCAGTGGGTGAAAACATACGCCAAGCAAAGCGTTCGTCGTCAAGATTTAGTAATTGCTCTAGTGGTGTGGTTTTCGATGTACTTTGCGTCGAGATTTACAGTGTCTAAGTGATTCGTTCTGCCACTTTTACCAAACAAAGCTTCAATATAATATCTAACAGGGAAATAGGTTTGAGCCAACAAAAATGTAATAATAAACAATGATATTATAAATCTATCTTTATTCATAATAAAAGCCGTCTGATAATAATTTGATTTATTATTATTATTATTGTTGTTTTAGTATTTTATTCATTGACTAATTGAAATGGATCAAAAATCAAAAGTAAAAAAGGTCACTCAACTGACTGATGAAGATCATTTCAATTTGTCCATGGCAACTTCGAGTCCTAGTTTGATTTTGTGCTTTTTGGAATAGATGAATATACTGAGGATAGTGAGAAGTGCTGCACCCACTACACCACAAACCACACCAATTACGATTTTGACCCACTTTCTTTCTTCGATACCGGATTCATCACATGTCGGTTTGGTGTTGAGGAGCAATGAAAAGTCAGGATCGATCACACATTCTTGACACTGAGGAAGATTGATTCCAATGAAAATTTGCTTATTGTTTGGAGTGGTCGTTCCATTCAATTTGTAGTCAAGAAGTTGTGTTCTAGAGTATGTAGGACGGCCATCGGACAGTGCAACTGGTTGGAACTTGCCATAGAATGTAACATTTTCTTTGGTGATCTTGATGTATTGAATCGAATCATCTAGATCATTGGTTCCAAATGATTCGATTTTTCCTTGACAGTTGGTAGTTTCCTCCAGGGTAGTAGTGTATATCGCCCTTAGTGTGTTGATGTTATCCATGTAAGACCAAATTTTTGATGAATGTGGTCAGCTTGATTGAACCTGGTGGAAGTGTAAAGTTATTGCCTGCAAAGCTTACATCTCTACTGGAATTGGAGTACTCTAGAATAGAATGTACGGTCAAATTGAAGTCATTCATTAGATAGTAGTTAAGTGAAAGTAACCCATTAATGGTTGACTGGTTGAATTCCCATCGTTCTGCAAAAACCTCTTGGACTACAGTTTCTACTGGGTCAATCTCTTGTATTGAAATCATATTAAATTCAAACTTGAAACCATCCACTGAAAAAGATGGAGTGGGCTTAGTTGAATTGATAACAATCTCACCTCCACCAAGTAGTTCATTCTCACAGTAGTATCCTGAGTATTGACTGTCGCATTTACATATGTAGTTTATACACTGGCCATGACCATAACAATTATTCTCTGGCCACAGTCTGCTATTGGGTCACCTTCAACTAAGAACTGTCCTCTTGAAATGAAATTAAATCCATTTTGGGTAATGCTGATATTTGCTCTTCCAGGTTGAAGAATACCAACTGTACATGTCATGTTTGTGTCTATTACATGAGTGACCAAACAATTGACATTATGATTGTTACTGATGTTCTATCAATAGAAGAAGTCTTTCCAAATTGTCCATAGAAAGTAATATTACCTCCAGATGTTGTCATTTTACTTGTTGATGTTAAAACAGGGTATGCTATTAAAAGTGTTAGATATTGAACTCAAATATTGTTTATGTGATTCTACCTACCAAAATCGAGTAAAAGCATTGAATGAAAGTGTAGAAACATCATTTGTTATATTAACATTGATTGTCATCCAATTGAGAACTGGTGTGACAGGTTTAACTCTACATTGGATTCTATTTACACTAGTAGTGTAGTTTGAACATGGATAGCCAGACATGTATGTGATATTATATGTCTTATTAGGATCAAATGTTCCTTGAGCAAAAATAGTCATTGTCTTTATTCTATCGTCATAGATAGAACCAACAAATGTGATGTTGGTAACTAAAAATATATTATAGTATTAGATATCTTTTTGTAGTATTGTTTAACTTATACGTACTATCTGTTATCCAAGTAATTGGAAATTGTTCATTTCTGGAAGCTGAGAACTTTAAAGTCGCAGATCCACTTGGGGTTGGAACTACATATCTATATTGAGTGTTTAATGCGATAGTAGAGAGACCTTCGATATTAGGGGAGTCATAAATAGTGTATCCTAAGTTCTTTCCATTTATGATGATATCTCTATTTTGTTGGTTCAAAATGTAATGAGATTTCTCAATTGTAGCATCTTTAAAATATATAGTTAATATCGATCTATATAAATATATATATGATATTTACATACTGCATATAAAACCATTTGGTACTTTGGTTATTCCATTTGGAAATTTGAATCTGGAGCTTACAATATCCCATGAACAATAGACACAGTCTGGTAAAGACGATATCGAAGTGTTTGCTAAATTCAAATTGACGGAATTACAAAAATTATCTGGGAGTATACCGGTGACTTGAGGATTGTTGGTGATAGTAAGACCTTGAAGGTTTTTGGTTGAAATAATAGAATAATCTGTTGGTATGGATCCTGATATCAAATTATTATCTAAAATTATTCTTCATATTGATTGGTTAGTATATTATTTCTATGATTTGAGGATAATAATAGCATACTCTCTTGCAATCACACCAAATGAAGAAGCTGGAGGAAAGTCTCCAAGTGGTGTATTTTTTATAGAACTTATTAAATCAAGTATAGTATAAGTAATCATATATGATAAAATAATCAAAATTAACTTACTAATATGAAAGATTTTTTACATTTACTATTTGATGGGAGTTTTCTATAATTCTATTCAATAAAGGTTGGTTAGTTAGTAGTACTATATTATTATAATGAATATTCATACAAAGTGGTCAATGCTAGTTTTGTGAGGTCTAAAGATGTTAAACCTATTCCTGTGATTCGTCTAAAATAATTAATGTTAATAAATCATGAAATTTATAGTAATAAATTAGTTCACCATATCTTACAAATCATAAATAAAAGCACATTTGGTAATATCTAGAGTATTACTGTGGGAATCTGAAAACTTTAGTGTCCTATATAGGTTTAAATTTGTTAATACTTTAAAAACCCAAGTATTTTATGTACTTACAATTTATTGATTCCTAAATTTAAAAGTATTGATACACCAGATGATGGTGGATTAATTTGGGACAGAAACCTATGATACATTTTGAATTAATTTAACTTATTGTATTTCTGATATTGTTTTTGCTACATACAAAGAAATTAAATTTGGGAAATTATTCCTGTCCATATTGATTGTATCAAGACCATTTGATTTGATTTTGCAACCGGAGGTGCTAAAAATATCAGAATTAATATTAAGCTCATAGTTTGGGACTATGTTAATTAGATATATACATATCAGTAACTTTATAGGTCGTTGAGGAGTCAATCATAAGACTACAATCTGTTGATAAGGTAGGAGTCAATGTAACTTTGCTCAATCCAATTAGGATTTTGGATGAGTTTAGTTTGAAATTTTTCTCAAAATACCTATTATTGATAGACAGGTGGTTAGAATTAATTAATTTGTTTCTAAGGTATTATCTATTTCATACACTATATCTAAAGAAGGCATATATTTTGGGAAGGTATCTGGAATAGTTCCTATCCCACCAATCAAACTGATATAAAAAAGTTAATATTTCAGAATGCATTTAAATAAATCTAAAGGAAAATACCTTAGGCTTTTAAGGTTGGTGTTTGAAGAAGGTTGGTCTAATAGAGAAACAATATTAAATGTAGAATCTTTAAGAGAAGTTGTTGTTGAAATCCTTAGAGAGGTAAGTGATGGAAAGTATAATCTTTGTTGAATTGGATTTGGAAATCCAGAATTTGAAACTCCTTGGTCTCTATAATCAACTGTGTTAGTAGACTTTTAATATAGATTTGATTCTAAAACTTTACATGTTTAAAAGTGTAATAGTTTGACTATTATTTAAAACCGAGCATTGTAAATTAGTTGGAGAATTGTAGATAGATTGGCAAGTATTGGCAGATACATTCCAACTAAGTGAATATTGTTTAATTAACCATATTAAAGAGTTCACTAGAAATTCAAATAACAATTGTTAAATTAACTAAGAATCATAATTCTAATTATACTACTATTTACATTCTTGTGGATCAATTGTTTGAGACGAAACCAAGCTAGTTGGGAGGCCACAATCAAAAAAGACACTAAATATATAAGTAATAGACTCATTATCTGATTGTTGTGTATTATCTATGTTGATGTTGAAATGATGTCATTCAATTTGGAAAAACCATCTTACATTGCTAATCAAAAATCATTCTTTTATTCTTGATCAAAAATTTTGGTACCAAAATTTTATAAAATATCTTTTAAACTTGACCAAAATTTTCCACTTTCTTGAGAGAATAAAACGATGATCCATATCATTTGGGTCTATAAAATTAAATCTTTGGGGTCAACAAGCGAGATTGTTCTTTTGCACAACACACCGAGTGTGAATCACTCCCTTTTTTATATTTCGTGAATTTTTGGATTCAAATAATATAGCTATCCTGTAGAACAGAAGAAGACATATTCATGTAAATGGTATCGAAACTTCGAAAATGTTTGCATAGTAGTTGTACATTGTCGTTTAACAATCTCAGTGCACTCAAGCAACACTGTCGACAGGCACATGCTTGCGAGGGCTCCTATCTAAACTGTCCTAACGAACAAACTCGATCCACTCAGTTCATCGCTGACCCTAATGACAAGCTGTTGATAGAGAAGCTGCTCACAGAAGGAAAGCTAAAAGGCAAGAAAAAGTGCACACACAAAAACTGTCATCGCTGGGTATACGATCTAGGCACACATCTCAGAGTATTCAAACACGATCCTTGCCCTGCCTCGCTTAATTGCAAAGAGTGTCGTATAGACTATAGTGTAATATCTAAAAGTAAAAAGAAGACCAAGGTAGCCAAACATACCTCTGTTCGAGATTCATACTCTGATTCGGAATCTGATTCCGATGAGAGTGATTCTGCTAGAGAAGATAGCGATGACAGCGAGTCCGAGAGTGACAACGATCAAACCAAGAGATCTTCTATGTATTTGCCACCCGGTGCCAAGTTTGACATAAATATACATCGTTGTCTACACAAATCCTGTGGATTGATATGCCTTGGAACGGTCTACAATTTGAAGCAACATTGTAAATTCAAACACCACTGTACATGGCTTCAAGCTGACTGCCCAAACTACAGATATGAGATAAGGCCACCATTAATAAGTGATGCAAAACGAAAGCCACAGGTACAGATTCATTTGAATTCGCCTCCAACTAAAAGATTACAATCAACCGAAGAGTTTAATGATTCATCAACAAAATCAGAGTCTTCATCACAGGAAGAAGAGGAAGATCTCGTGGAGGCAAGCACTGACATCTCCAACAAACACTATGTATTCTCAATAGACAGCAATTTTAGCTTAAAGAAAAAAGTAGTATCCAACACATCACCGACACAACTAAGATGTTTACACAACAATTGTCAAGACACCTACGGTCCAGATCATATTGGAATCCATCTTTCAAAAGTACACGATTGTAAAGCAGAACTATATTGCACTGGGTGTCAACTAGCAACTTTCTTTAAGCTTAGAGAACAATGTTAATCATTAAAAAAGCTGAAGTACTTTAATAAAAATTTAAAAATAATTAGTTATATCATCTGAGCATTTAGGTGATAATTGATCAATCATCGGGACACAGCTGCAAACCAAACAAAAGCCGACATTTTTTTTTATTCGTTTTTGATGATTAGTACACTCACAAGAAAGGTACATTATACCTCGTTATTTAGTGGTATTCATTGTAGTATTAGTAGTAGTAGTTTCATAGATAAAGTATATATAGATAGATATTGTGGTTTATCGTGGAACAAGAAGAATATGAGTACGACAGGAGCAGAGAAAGCAGCTACAGAAGTTGTTAGATTATTTCATAAGCAAAGATTGTCTTATGATGATACAAAGGTACTTTATGCAAATACAGAGTTCCCTGGACATCAGGTACCAACTGTTTTGACTGCAGAACAAGAGTCTGATGCTGAAAAGTCGTCAACACCGCTCACCATTGTTTTGGAAAAAGATCAGTCTTTCAACAAAGTCGAGGAAGGAGAGTTTGCTTTTGATACAAAGAAGTATTTCGATAGTTTTGCATTCACTCCTGTTTGGCCAGCATCTTTTGTATGCTCCCTTGCTCAGCTCTACTCAAACTGTTATGATGTCACAGCTCACTTTTACTGGTCAGGGCTTAACACTTATTGCCGATCGTCAAACCAATGCCAAAGGTAGAGGCTCCAATCTGTGGGCTTCTCCTCCTGGCTGTCTCACCTTCTCGTTTAAATGCAAGCAGGAGGATGGAGCGAAGCTTCCATTCCTTCAGTATCTTGTTGGTTTGGCAATGATTAAGGCAATCGGTAAGGAATCAGGCGTCAGACTGAAATGGCCCAACGACATCTATGCTCCCAACTTGCAAAAGATTGGAGGTATTCTATGCCAGTCCAACCATCTCAACGGTAAATTCGATGTAGTTGTTGGAGTTGGTTTGAATGTTGCCAACGAGCAGCCGACCTACTCTTTAGAGCAACTAGTACCAGGCAAATACACACGTGAGACTGTCTTGGCTAAATTTTTTAACGAGTTTGAAAGCATGTATATTAAATTCACCCATCACGGATTCGTTTCTTTTGTACAGGAGTTTATGGATGTTTGGCTTCATTCCAACCAGATTGTGACACTCGCCGAGCAAAACACAACCGTTAAGGTAGTTGGATTATCAGTAAATGGATTCTTACAAGCGGCACCATGTGATGCTGAAGGCAATATTAAATCAAATCAACTGTTTGAGCTGCATCCCGATGGAACATCTTTTGATCTGGCTCATCTAACCATCAAGAAAAAGCAATAATCATCACATGATCAGTATATACAATAAAATATAAATGACAAGTACCCCATTAATAAGATGATCATCATCGTCGTCATTATATATCAATCCTTTCAATTTAATCATCAATCAGTACTGAAACTCTGAAATAGAGCTGAGACTGAGCACAATCAATCAATACTCTTATTATTGTTGTTAATGATCATACTTTCCAAGTGATATATAAATTATTTTAATGGATATTCATTTATTATAAAGATGTTTTATTTTATATAGATAGATTACAAAAATAACCACAACCATATATATATATATATATATATAAATGTGATACTAATAATATTATCTCCCAACATTTTATTGTTGTTGTTGTTGTAGGTGTTGATCTTCTTTGTGATAGATCTATCACAGATAGTTTTACAGATTCAGATATCTTAAATAATTCAGACTTTCAATCCATTTATTTGAAATGTAGTTAATCCTGTTATCTTACTTTACTAATGGACTGGAAATAGTAAATATATAAATATGGATATTTTATATCTATTTTAATCATAATTCATCGACTATATCTTTAATACAAAAAATGACAATCTTAGGTAAATAATATACTATAGTTTTATAGTATCAATAGAATAATAGGTTAGTACTAACCAATTTGGTTGAAATCTAGGCTCTTTAAAAAGTTTATCATATGTTTTTTCTAAAACCAACATCAATGCCAATGTACAATATTCTCATGGCGTAACTCTGACACAGTCATCAAATAGTACCACCGGTTTAAGTGATTGGGGATTCAAAGTAAGCGAGAAATCCAAAGAATATGCCAACGATGTCAAACACGCTTTCAATCCACCCTAATTTCAAATGATCAATTCAAATCAAATGGAAATAAAACAATTAAATTCTATATCTAGTTCATATCTCTATTATTAATAATAATTGTACAATTCATTTTGAATTCTTAAGATATGGTTGACCAATCTCATACGTATTAAATAATGAAAGTTGATAGAAAAATATCGTATAAGTTTTGATGTTGTTCTAGTTGACATTTTTTAAGTTCATACGATTTAGCATCAATGAACATCCTAGTAGATTCGTAGATGATCTAAAAACAACTATAGAATGACTGATATAGACAAAGATAATATCATCAATATAGATAAACAACCTATAGATGATCATTCGAATAATAATAATAAAGTCATAGATGATGAGCTGACTTCTGAAGAGTGTAGTAGTACTGTAGTGGATGTTAACAAAAGTCATTTATATATATTACCCTCATCATCTAATTGGTATTGCTCTCAGATATCTGATTGTAACAAACAAGCAATATATGTATATGCTTCTAAATGTACTCTCTTTCTGTTTGACATCAATACAAAGTAAGTATACTTGAAACATACTCATTCATTCAATTCGTTTAGATAGTCATTAACTTTCATACAAGACAGTTCATAGGCAAATTGGTTGGTCATACTGATAGGATATTAGGTGTTTGTTTTCATAAGATTCATCAAAATCAGTGTGTTTCCGTTTCAATCGATAAGACTGTGCGTCTGTGGGATATCAATCGTCTGGAATGTATTGCATATCATTGTGCTCACAAGAATGAAGTGACTACTGTTACCACATCACCGTTTGACCCCGAACAAATAATATCTGCTGACAAGGATGGCAAAATAGTGCTGTGGAGAGCGAATGATGTAAAAGTGATTACTCCACTTGCAAAGTCATCGATTCAATCACCAATAACATCATTGGCATTCAGCAATAACAGGAACCATCCAAATTTGATCACCATAGGATATCAAAATGGTTTGCTTATTCTCTATGACTTTATTACACAGTCGGTCAAATGTAAACTAAATGCTCATTCCGATGAAATTCAATCGATTATCTGGATAAAACTAGTTGGTAAAGACGGTGACGACAATACATCAGAGGACAATAATGGTTTAATTTCATTTGCAAGTTCATCAAAAGATAAATCAATCAAAGTGTGGAAACAAGTTAGCCTTGAATCACTAGAAAGTGGTTTCACAGTTCTGCACAATCTGAATCCTGGTAAAGGAAGTGCACCTTCAAAACAATCGGGCAACAATCCCCAGGAGAAGAATAGAGTTTGGCTTACACTCTGCTGGAGTCCAGATACTCCCAAGTATTTGATATCTAGCTCTCTAAACACCGATCTACTGATTTGGAATATAACACTTCCTAAACCAATTGCCGAGAGATTCCCAGGAAGTCACCATCAAAGAGCTATTTTCAATATTACTATATGTCCATTTACAAACCCAGCCGATTCAACAACCGCGAAACACCCTCCTCTCATTACGACATCAATGGACAGAAACATGATATATTGGGAGTCAAACAGCAAAGTTAAATGGAAGATATCTGCACTAGGAGGTTTTGTATATTGTCTAGCATCAAATAGCTACAGTCCAAAGACTATTGTAATCGGCTGCGGTGACAATATTATTAGACAGTGGTCCCCAGATTTAGACGAAATTAACGACAATAGCAGTGAAGATATATACGAGACAAAGAGCTATTGGAAAGGCATACAATCAAAGATTACAGCAATAGATATACATCCAATCAACACCTCACTGTTGGCATTTGGTTTGGATGACGGACGTATCGGTATCTATGATACAGAAAGAAATAGTTCAACCTTCTTCCCTGGTGCACATAAGAAGGAAATATATGAAATTCAATGGAGATCCATTGCAACCAACGACGAAACTAGTTATAGATTATATAGTTTAGGAAATGGTGAAATATTTGAATGGAATCCCGATAAGATGGATCAATCATTTAAGAATATAAATGATTTCATTAAATTTGAAAATGGTATTAAGGAGCAATCAAAATCAGCTTCTTCCAAAAGTGAATTTTCATGGAATGACAGTAATGATCTTATGGTCATCTCCACTCAAACAGGAATTCTAGAGCTCTATAATTCAAATTTTAAGATTCTTGCTTCAATGAAGCATCACAAACAACTGGTCAACAGAATCCGATGGAATCCACACCCGTCCAAGAAAGATGTTTTTTGCAACAGCATCCCTAGATAAAACAATTGGTATATTCCGACTGCTTAGGAATCAAACAGAAGATGGCAATACTTCCTATCATATCGAATTGGTTGGATGTTTCAAAGATCATAGAGCTGCTGTCTTTGGTATAAGTTGGTCTCCACATGATGAAAATCTCATAGTTAGTTGCTCAGCAGATGGCACTGCACAAGTATGGAATATCGAAACCATGCAAGCTCTTTCCAATATCCGTGGCCATGATGGAAGAGTTCTGACAGTACTATGGAGTCATATATATCCCAATATAGTATTTACAGGTGGCGAAGACCAAACTGTTAGGATGTGGGACTACACAAAACAACCATTCAAATCACCACCCACTGAGAAGCTATCAAAAAAAGACAAACAACTAAAACCAATAGCAGAGAATACAACCTCCAACTCTTTGACACAAAATCAAGACCCTAGTAGTGATTCAACTACTATTTCACAAACTGATGCCACTTCATCTTCAACTCAAAATTCAAATTCAATTGCAACTTCTAAAGCAACTACAATTCACAAAAAGTCGAAAGTTATCCTCCCACTACTTTATAAATCAACAACTAGTAGTAAGGATGATAGCTCTATTATCAATCTGGCAAAGAGCATTAAATCTTATAATTCCAGCTCCGCAAATGATGTCAAAGCTCCAGAAGAAATTCAAACAATTAGCTCTGGAAATTTAAATGATAGTATCTTCAGTTTGGATAATGCAGCGGTCCAACAGCTACTACAACTTGAAATGACAGAGCATTTGAATGACAAGGAATTAGATCACTTTATTTCAATGAACATATGGTCTGGTAATTTGAAAGCTTCGCTTCAACGAGTCGTTAAACAAGGACAATTAAATGCTCATTATGTTGCGCTCTCTGCTCAATGTGGGCGAGAAGTCTATCAATCAATGTGTGAACTCTACTCTAAACAACTTATTATAGAGGGAGACTATCACATGGCAGTATCATACCTTTTATCAATCAACAAGGTTATCAATGCTATCGAGGTTCTACCACAAAGCAGGATTTATACAAGAAGCAATACTCCTTGCCAAACAAAGACTTCCAAATCAACATGAAATCATTCAGAAGCTTTATTTAGAGTGGGGCCAACAAAGCGAGGAGTCCAACATATTACAGAGTGTAAAATGGTAAAAATAAAGATTTATACGCCATTACTATATACCATATTTACTAACAATATTTTTTTGTTGCAATATTATAGTTATATTTCAGCAAATAAACCAGAATTGGCCATAGAATTATTAAAAAAAAGGAATTCAACAAAAAGCAATCAACACCTGATTGATGAGTTGCAAGTTCTCTTTGATTTAAATAAAGAAATCACCAAGAATAGCTGATTTAAATGCAAATAAATATTGTATCAGATGTTCATTTTCCAATATTGTTTTATTACTTGGATGACATTAACACCAATTTACAAACAAATAATAGTTAAACATTTGTTTTCTTTAAAAGTTAACTTGTTCGTTGATGGTGTTCCTCAAGAGTTTGAAAGTTCACATCATTAAAAATGTATTACAATGTTGTTAATTTTAATATTCTGTAAATCTGGTGGTTTTGTGTTGTGATGATGGAGTTGTGTGTGTTTCACTCTAATATGATCAAAACTAAAAAAGAGATAACTACCACCCATTTCGATGTGTATATATGGTTACTCCATGATAAATTAATTGCGTTCCTCATATAGAAACGATCATATAATGTATGATGTGTTCATACTTCTCTTATCACTGATCTAAACTGAAACAAAAACAGTTGGTTGGTTGTCAACTAATTTTTAAATTTACTTTATATGACTAGACGCGTTGATTATAATATACAAATTATGAATTTAATGGTGATTGCCAATGTATACATAACAAGCATATTCAACATCAAACTTAAATATTTAAATAACCATTAATGGTCTTTGAGTATTATTAATGAATGACATTTTAAATTTATTTATATCCCCTCTCATTCCTTTTAATATATAAACAATATTAATAGTTTAGCTTTCTATTCTAGGATAACAATAATCACAAAACAAAGTAATAATTGAATTAAATCCTATAACTCCACTAATCGAACATGCAAAATTAAAGGAATTTTAAGTATTAATTTTAGAATGTATGTATATTAATAATCAATGAGCAATTTTTAATAATCTTCCAATGGATTCCCCAAATCATTCATTGTTATTACTGATTGAACAACCATATTTATATGTACAAAGAAGATGATGGATCATTATAAATTTTTAATCATATACAGTAGTATCTATTTCGAATCGAAATCTGAATATCATTAATTTATATATTCATTTATTTGTTATTTTCTTTTCATGATAAATGGCTTTGATCTAATGTATATTAGTAATATTCATAAAAACATCGAATACCCATTTAATAAATAATAGTGACAGATATTCACCAAACTTATTCAACACAATATCATGATTTCCCAAGATTTCATATCCAACGAAATAAATCACAAGAAATTTGATATTGAACACAAGTTTGACAAGTGAATGAAAATGGAAATATAGGTTTGTTAATTTGTATGATTTGTTTCCGTTTGACAGTGTATAAAAACAAAATGACAAAGATATCCTACCGAATAATTAGTTGTGTATATCTTGAAAATAAAAAATAAAACTATAATACACCACCCCCTACACTTCACATCAATAGATAAACTCCACTCCACTCACACATGAACTGTTCTCCCCCCATCCCAAGCACCAATAGATAATTATCTAAACCACCAATGTCGATTTTTATTTATTTATCGTCATCATTCTAATCCATTCGATAAATTACTATCCATCATCAGGTGTTAAAGAGATAGCGATGATGTTTACTGTATCATCTCTGAATTAATTCTATCTATCTATCTGTTTGTTTGTTTATCTATCTATGTATGATAACTCACTTTCTGTCTATCCTCCTGGGTTGCTCATATCTTATCTCATTCAAACCCCATCACAGATATCTATCTACCTATGTTTGAATAGACCAAACTTATTTGAATCAAATCCTAAAGTTGTTGTTTCTTTTTTGTTTTATGTTAATTATTGTTTTTGTGAGTTTTTCATTTAATATTATGTTTATTTATTTGTATTATAATTTTATCTACAAGAAGAAATATTGTTTTAATTTTAAATAAAATTAATAATAATAATTCATTTCAAATTTAATAGATAATATCTTTAGCAATATTAAACATCAATATTAGAAATGGACTGTGATAAACCATCATCATCTAGGAAATTTAAAAGCAAGAGAGATTTTCATTTACAAATTATTAGAGGTTTGACTATGAGAAAAAATGATAAATCTCTTGAGTCTAAAAATGCTACAATATTTAGACCTTCAATTGAATCAAATGTATATTTAAACTCTTCGAAGCTATCTAAATCGAAAAGCACAGCATTTTCAGTTGAAGAACTTGAACAAAATATGACATTTAAAAATATTAGAGCCTCCAACAACACTTTCTCCAACTCTTACTAGTGCTCAGCATATATTTGATTCCAATTGCAAAATACAATCATAGATCTACCTAACCTAATGGAGTCAATGGATTTCTCTGACCGAAATAAAGTATTTGATGAAAAGACAGAAATAGAGTGTAGTCCTGGAAAAAATGAAGAACGAATGAAAATGAAAAGATTACCATCCAAAAGAAAAAATCAACTATCGAAAAAAATCACACTCTTAGATGTTCCACCTCTTTACCGGCACTTACTTTAATGACAGCCACATCACCACCCCCAACGCCACATTCACCCAAAAGAAATTCGATCATCAAAAATCCTAAACCTCCAGTTCCTCCAAGAACATTTTCATCCTATCCTCATTTAAATAATAATAATGAAACAGAAAATAATATTGATTAATACAAATAATATTCTAAATTCGAATTTGGAAAATAATGTTAATCAACAAGAAACTGATGATAGTGTGATAGTGAATAGAGATGCACAACCCATTGATGAACAGTCAGATCCTACCTGTACAGATAGTAATTCTTCATCAAGTTTCACTCGAATTTGAATATACCGATTATGAATCATTCCCTGATACCTCCGAACTCGACAGTGTGAGTAGCACTCCTGCCGCTGTTTTTGAGACCAGCAGTTCCAAGAAGAACTCTCTTACACTGCAACAGATGGAACTAAACTCACTTGCCACACTCAATGAGCTGTTAACCACTGAAGAAGACTACCTGCGTGACCTGGACTATGTGATCCAAGAGATTATGCTGCCAATGAAGAAAAAGAAATATTCAAAGACTGCTACCGAGTCAATATTCTCCAATATTGAAATTATTAGAAACATTAGCTCCACATTGATCTGTGATCTAAAAGGATCTGGTGATGATATCAACTTGAGCAACACTATTAAAATATTTAAGAAACTGGTATTGTATTGTAATATTCTAATGTTAATACTTGATATTAATTGGATACTATTTAGCATGCTTTCTTGAAGATGTATTCTCAGTATTGTAAGAATCATTCGAGAGCCTTACTTTCCCTTGAAGAGCTATGCAAATCAAATAGTAGCTTTAACCAATTCATTACAGATGTATACAATCTCCCACAATCTAGAGGTCTGAGACTCCAGGATTATTTAATTAAGCCTATTCAAAGAATTTGGTATGTATTGCTCCTAAAACTGGGGATTTCAATTAATTCGTCGATGTATACTAACTATGTTATTATTGCTTACAAGTAAATATCCATTATTCTTTAATGAGATACTAAAGTACACATCTCCCGATGACATAGACTACCAAGATCTGAAGGATATCCATGTTAAGCTATCAGAGGTCGCTGAATTTATTAATGAATTCCAAAAAGATTGATGAGATCAATGAGAAGCTGATTAAATTGCAAAAAATCTGGAAGGTTCTCCTTATACAATCGTCGAGGCAACTAGAAAACTGATCAAAGGCTCTGATGTTAAAGTGACCCCAATCACTTCTCAAAGATCAATCTGATAAGAGACAGCTGTATATTTTCAATGATACTTTAATACTTGCCAGAACCAAGAAACTGTCTAGTAGAATCTTCTTTCTCAATGAACCTTCCGTTTAAATCGCTGTCAATTGCTCAAACCACCTGTTTGAGTAAACCATAGTATTAAAACTTACATCGTACAACATCGACAACCTTGATGAGGCCGCTGTTCAAATCGAACTCCTCTTTGTAAGCAAAGATGAAAGAGATGAAACCTACCGTGTATTGAATACCCAGATTCAAGAGTACCTAGAGATGTCTCAAAAAACTAAAGGGTAGAGGTATAGAGGTTACCAATGCCAACTTTATATGGGTAGATAGCAACGAACAAGCAGTTGATATTCTGAGTCCATCAACTGTCAAGTTTACCAAATCTTCCAACTCTACATCCCCATACTCTTCATTCCAAAACCTTCACAATGCACTTAACTCATCACAAACATCATCATCCTCCCAATCGACTTCAGTATCAAACCTGACAAGTTTGTTTATCAATCCAAACAATAACAACAACAACAATAATAATATTAGTATTAATAGTAGTAACAACAATATAAATAGCAATAATCTTAACAACAACAACAACAACAATAGTAGTAGTAGTAGTAGTAATAGTAGTATTAATAGCAATAGTAGTAGCAATATTATAAAGAACGGATTCTCATCTTTAAAGAAGAGGATGAAAGGTGCACACCAACCAATCCCAATATTTAAATAAAATAAAAAATATATAAATATCTTTCTTTGATTTTCAAAACCATCTTGTAAATATATATACCCGATATTATTATTCCACTCAACCAAATTACATTTTAATATTATTATTATTTGTCGTGTGTTTAATATACATATACTATTAACCAATTACTACTACATCTATTTATTATTATTATTTACGAATATTACATGCTCAGTTAACAATGAATGAACTTCAGAGTAAGTTGAGTTGTTGCATGTTGCTTTGTCTAATTACTACAGCAGATGCTGATTATAATTGCTGCCATCATAGTTAAAGATTATATTAGGAAATTATTTTCTATATTACTATGAGAAAGAAGGTTCCCAACAACATATAGACAGCGTTTATGGATTCATTGCTCGTGGTAAACTCAATTTGGACACTGCTCCTCTCTATATAGAATCACTAGCACAGCAATTCCCAACAACATATCAATTGAAAAACACCTCTCCCGAACATGTTAAACAAAAAGCACAACAGCATCAACAACAAGCACAACCGATGATGATACCAACAGTAGAGAAGCAACAAAATGTAAATAGTAAAAGTAGTAGCAAGAGTAGCAGTTTTTAAATATTATAATGAAGATACAAAACAATTCGATAAAGAGTTGATAAAGCAAACAATGAACATGGAGACCGCTAGAGATTTTGTAAATGAACTATACACCGTAATGACAGGCAAACTGGGTGACCCTGCTTCATCAAACTATTTGGTTACTTCACTCAATAATGGTAGTTTAACTCCACAACAAGCTGAATTTCATGTTAAATTTTCTAAAGAAGGTAAGATGAATCTAAGCTATCAATGGTTCATTCTTCTTCAACTGATTGATTTATTAATCTCTATAGCAAAACAATATTCTCAAACTGTCAAAGTAAAAGAAGATAAAAGAGCGAAAGCAGAGGAATATATTTTTGAATTATACAAAGTATATTGTGGCGAAGACTATATATGTACAGCTGAGGAGGTGTTACATTATGTCAAACAAATTGTAGATGTACCCAATCCCAAACTATCAAAAACATAGAAGATGAAATCAAATTGAAAGCAATCGATAATGTAAAGGTACCTGCAAAGAAACCATTTAAACAAATTCTTTTAAATAAATACAATTGTACAATATTGGTTGTCTGGAAGATGATCTGATGGCTTAATTTTAAGTTGGTTGATTTTGGTTTGATTATTTAGGAACTTCATAAAATAGCAAATCCAAATTGAGTCACTTCGTGGTTATCTAAACAATCAACCAAAATCAACCAACTTAAAATTAAACCCACCATCAGATCATTTGCAAATTTTGATAAGCATTATTATTATTCATCCTATAAAAGCAACTCACTAATAATCTATGACTAATGGAGCCAAATAAATTGGACACTATCACCCAGGGTATATTGCAACGATTGATATCCTTTTCTGATAGAGATGCTAGAAAGCGAACTAGAAAAAGAGATCATCGATAAATTCAATCATGTCTATTCTAAAACATTGAATGTAGTTCCTATCACATGCACCATTAAAAGTATGATACTATCTATCTTTGTACTTTTAGTTGGTACTAACTTGCCAAATATTAGTAATCAAGACCACATTCGTCACACCAACAACTATCACCTTTGGGTTAATGTCGAAGGATCTAAAACATCGGCCCAATGCACTGAGTCAAGAATACAAAGCTTCCTTTCTTACTATGATGAAGATCCTCCCTTAGTCTTGTAAGAAAATA
Organism: Heterostelium multicystogenum; assembly: GCA_003667245.1. Lineage (NCBI taxonomy): Eukaryota > Evosea > Eumycetozoa > Acytosteliales > Acytosteliaceae > Heterostelium > Heterostelium multicystogenum. The sequence goes on along the minus strand of RCNN01000147.1, from coordinate 43,723 downwards.
TCATAGCTTGATAACAATACCAATTAACTAACCATTTTCAATTTAATTGAATAGTTCGCTTGAAGAAATTGGTAGAAATGGCTTTAATATTGAAATGAAAGTAATCAATGACAAATCAATAAAACTACTCTGCAATACCTTGAGATGTATTTCCACTTTGAACTACATGTAGGTAAAATCAAATATACACTAAAGCAAGTAAAAAATTAACTTTGGAAACAATAGGTACAATCGGGGTTGGTTGGAAATGGAATGGAGAGATTACAGTTTGAGGTCTGTCGACCATTGTTGGATATTTCAGATAAAGAATTGGGCAAAATTGAATTCCAAATCACATTAGATCCTATTCCACACTTTGGAATAAAATACTGGAAAAGACTACCTGTTTTCGATCCAGATACAAAGATTCCCCAAATAGCTATGCCAAGTCAAAGCTTTGTTCACCACGATGAGTTCAATGAAATGATTGTTGCTTTTGTCATAGTATGTATACCTTTGATTTATTTAAAGTTAAAAATTATTAATGTGAGCAATTTTATAATCAGATTATGGCTGCTAAGAGGTGAAAAGCATGCGTGGAATATGCTACCCCCAAATGTCCAAACTAGGTCTGACTTCTCCAAACACAGATGAATTCTTTGTCTATAGAAGATTGAATTGCCAATCGTCCTTACAACTATTTCAACAAAAGTAGCGGGCAAGGAATGGGACTACGAATTAAGACTTTCATTCAATGGATACGAAGTAAAGAAAGATGTCTGGTTACCAAATAATACTTGTTGCAATTTCAAATTGATAGACGATCAGCTAGTCATTGTTAACATCCAGTACCAAATGAAACCAGACGGACCAATCATTACACAACAAGCAGATGATAGCCAAGAGTGGAATGATCTAAAGATCAAATATATGATGATAGAATTTAACTACAATATCACGTAACTATTATTATAATATGAATTATTTATTATTTCCTTCTTTCTAATTTATATTAGTTGGGGTCATGTCGGTGTGCATTTCATCGTTGAAATGTACAATATGGCTTTCTATAGGAACATCATCAGAAATCCAATTAAGAAGCTACTTTATCCACACTTTGATGGTGTCATTTTCAACAATTGGTTGGTTGTGAGACCAATGTATAACGGAGTGTAACGATGGCTGCCTCCCTGACCTATGAAGGACAGGTTCAAATGCTACAAGAAAAGTTTAAAAACGTCACTTATCGTTGGAAACCTGATCCCTTGCCTCCTAACATTAAGAACAATACCTATGATGAGGCAAACAATGCAATATGGAAGCTGATCACTGAATATGTGGATGAATTCTTCACCTACAACAAAGTAGAGATCAAGAAGTATTGGAGTGAAATAGAGGCAGTCTCAAAAGATCTTGTTGACCATCAGCTCAATGAAGATCCAAAAGCCAACTCGATTGAGACGATGGAAGAACTAAGAGACTGTAGTATTTATATTATCTATCAAGCTGTATTCCGACATGCATGGATTCATTGGAAAGCATGGGATGATGAGGCACAAGCAGTTGTATACAACAAAGATGGAGAGACATCACTAAAAGATATCATCTACTATCAAAATTTAGGCAATGCAATTGAAGCTGGTGTTCAATATCCATCGCCCTACGTGCGTCATTATCCAATTCTAGATCATGAATTTGGTGGACCCGAAGCACTGCAACGAAAACTCTGGGAATATGCTCACAAAATAAATCCTGGAATATCAATCGGATCATTGGTTATGAGTCCAAATATTTAATGGTAAATGTATTTAACATTCAGTAAAATTTGATAATTCAAAAAACCAAGTAAAAACTGAAAATAATTTTTGATAAAATGTCATTTAAATTTGTAATTTTATTTAATAAATATTATATTTCAAGAAATCTTGATAAAATACATGAGCTGAGAGATATATAAATATGAGAATATTTAACAACCTCCGCAATTATTGACAACTGGACAGCATCTACCACAGGAATTGCAACATCTTCTATAGCAGCAACTGTTGCTCTTTCTATAGCATGAGGTATCATTAGCAGATTCGTCTCCAAAGGTATTGACACCTCCACCAATATTGGATTTCATTGAAGATGAAAGAGAAACATTACCAAGAGAAGTCAAATTTTCTAAAGAAATGAATGAATATTGGTTTACTATTAAACTGAGACATCATTTCAGTACTTACTAAGGAGAGTCATTTTAGATTCTAAAGTTTATCAACTGATTAGATGAATGATTAAAATTGAATTTGAAATTGAATTGATATTTAGAATGAACAACATGTTCAATATTTATAGTTTCCATTTTAGTCCCATCTATATGCCCGATGATCATAGAAATATCCAATTAGCTATCGTTTTAAATCGATTATTTGAATGATAACTCAATATATAAATAAGTTTCGCTATACATAAAGTGTAGTTAACTAAAGACAATGAAACCTATTTAAATGATAAAAGTGTAAACTACATTGATCATCCGATGATTTCATTTGACAATAAATTTAAAATGAATAAAAATTGGGAATCACTATTATTAGTAAAATAAATGTTATTATGTGAATTGGACACAATAATAATAAATCAAATAATTATAATGGGATAAATTCAGAGTGGTTCATAAAACACTTTTCGCCAACAGCAACAACAATAATAATAATATAATCATAATGATTCCAAATATTATATTATAACCCACATGTCTGCATCCGAGATAGATAATAGTAACATCAACACTATCTGTAATAATGATAGTACCATCGATACGATCGATCAACTGTTGTGATAGATACCAACAGTACTACTACTACTCCAACTACTACTATAGATGGAAGTAATAAAGAAAACTATGTAGATGATCACACTACTCCCAATAACAATAACATCAACTCAACCACCACTACAAGCAATAGCAATAGCAGTAGCAATAGTAGTAACAACGCTAGAAGTTCTTTTCTAAATCTCTTAATATTTGATAAACTATCCCCAAGGAAACAACAAGATGATAGAAATAGTAACAGCTCAACTACAACTTCTAACACTGTGAATGCTAAAACCCTGTCAACCAATAACAATCTGGATGAAATCGTTATACAGAAAGATATTATTCGTGATCTAGGTGAAATTGCGGATAGGAATGAATCAAAGTTGAGCGAACTTACCAAGGAGAATCAGTTGTTGAGTCAAAACTACGACAAAGTTATTAAAGAGAACGAATCACTCATCCAGATTACCAATATTCTGGACAAACGGGTGGAAGATCTTTGTAAAGAGTTGAGTTACCACAAAGACAACTCTATCGAATCAATTATTGACAAACTAAAAAACAATATTACTCCTTCTGGAATAGATTCGATTCGCTCAATACAAGACAAAGAACAACTATTGGCCTATGCAACACAACTCTATCAACAAGAGTTCAATGAGGATGTATTATTCAAAGTGTTAATGTTTTTGAAGGTAAGCTGCAACAAAAACCACAAGATGCACTATTGATATGGCTACTAAATATATATTTACATTATAGTCTTCTTTGAATTGGAATTATTTATTAATCAACTAAGAGCAAACTATGATAGTTTAGAATATTATATTGGCTATCTAAAGCAAACAAACAATGTCGAAGACCTTTTAAGGCTGTATAGAGAGATACGCAATCCACTGGAGGAGGGTATCACCATGATAAACCAAGCAGCCTCGGAAACCGACCCTGACAGGCTGAAATATCTGCTCTATAGCTGCTCACACTTCTTTGATCAATACCCTCACCTCTCCTGGTACAAAGAAACTCTGGATCAATTTCAACAATCGAGTATTGTCAACGAGAACAATGTCACCTCAGAGTGACAAAACAACTGTATAATTTCCTTTTTTGTAAATAATGAAAAACTTGAAAATAAAAAGAACGAAGTCCGGAATCCTATAATTGTTCTTGAATCTGCTAGATGGTTTTTCCAGATTTAGTGAGCTCTATAAATACTGTATTACAACTAATAACGAACAAAAGAAATTAATTATTTACAAAATACAATTATCGAGAGATATAGAAATCATGAAATCAGTTGGTGTAATTATTGGTTCAACTAGAAATAACCGTATTGGAGACACTGTGGCAAAGTGGTTCTTTGAAAAAAGTGGAGTTAAGCACAAATTAAAAGCAGAGATATTAGATTTGAAAAAAGTTTAATCTCCCTTTCTTTAATGAAGGTACGCCAATATTAACATCTATTAATTTTACTTTATTTTGAAAACATTCTAACTTTTCTTAGATTTTGCACCAATGTCCCTCCAAGGAAATTACCAAAGTGAGGAAGGTAAACGATGGTATGAAGCAGTAAAGAAATTTGATTCATTTGTGTTTGTAATTCCAGAGTATAATGCTGGAATGCCCGCATCATTAAAGAATGCTATTGACTACGTCTATCCAGATTGGAATAATAAACCAGCAGTTATTGTATCTTATGGATTTAGTACTGGTGGAGCCAACTCATCTGATTCGTTGGCAAGAGTGATTACAGATAAGAGTCCAATTAAAATGAAACTTGCTGGAACAAGACCAAAGCTGTTTCTATCTAAAGAAATCTTAAATGAGAGAGGTCAGCTTAAAAACATAGATATTGATTTTGAAAAGTATACTGGAGAGATTAAAAAATCAATAGAAGAACTTGAAGAGCTGTTGAACGAAGCAACATCCAAAAAATAAACTTAATTTAGAGTTATTTATACATTTGTACATTTTAATATATATGACTAATTTTTAATTAGGATACAACGTTAGATTAATTCCTATATTTTGAGATTCTTAAATATTTTTAAAAGTTTTAAAATGATTTCTATTCAAATTCTCAGCGAGACCACACCATCAAAATTTTTACAAATATAAAAATAAATTTCATTTGCATATAATGCAACACAACCTTAGTCGTTATTTGATCAGAGAACAAATTAACAAACAAACAATAATTACAACTATGTCAAGAGGTGGCTTTAGAAATAACAATAACTATGAAAGACCAAATTACTTTTTGGGTCTGCAAATTGTTGAGAAATCAATATACGATCAATTAGCAGATGCCCAAACAAGGATGAAAATAGCAGTTCCTAGATCACACCCCTCAAATGGTATTGCTAGAGATATAACATCTGCAGAGAAGTTCCACCTCACTGTTTTTGTTATGACTCTGGCTGATATCCAAACACAACTCCCAATTGTTAAGGATATACTAAATAAGAATGTCAAATTGATATCGAGTGAAATATTCGGTGATAATATACTACCTTCTGTAACACTAAAGTACATATATAATAATGATCTGATTGATATTGAATGAAATACTTATTGATAATTATGCTTATAGGGGTGTTGGAACATTTAATGATCGTGTTATATGGAGTGGTTTAAAAGAAGATGAAAGCGCAGCAAGACTTACTGAGTTTCAGTCTCGTTTAGTTAAATTATTTGAAGAAAACAACATAAATATTGACAAAAGATGGAATCCACATATTACTCTTGCAAAGGGTAGAGGTGGTCCACATTTTGTTGAAGCAATGAAGGTACGTTATAAACTTTTATTAAGAATTTCATATAGCATTCTCACTAAGTTCTGTTGGTAAAGAGCTTGAAAGATTTGGAAGACAAAGAGTTTGGTTTACAAAAATTTGCGACCCTCCAACTGTTGCGTATTGGTAGCACAGACCCCATCACCAAATACTATCAAATTGAAGAATCTTATTTCTTTTGAAAGAAAAAAATATTAAATAAAAAAAATACAACAAAATCGGTTTGGGAGCGTGTTTTAAGATTTTCATAGATCATTTACTGTTTTTGTCAATTCTGGAGCTTCTTAAGAAAAAATTTTGTTTAAAAATAATTTCAAGACGATGTTGACTTTATTCTTGAACCACCAAAATAAAATTTTTTACCGTTATAATGTTACACTTTTCACAAGAAGCAAATATTACTTTTTTGATATGGGTTCCAGAATTACTTTATAATTTACGATTTTTTTGAAGTGTTTCACTATAAATTAACACTTCAATTGATCAGGAAGTCATTCATTTGTAAACTTTCACATATTATAATTATTATTTATAAACAAAACCATGTCAATCAAGAAATCAGTTGGTGTTATTATTGGTTCCACCCGTACTCATAGGTATTTATTAATATTTAAATATTAATAGTTATTTTATCATTTAAACTTATAAATTAACAAAATTACTTAGAGTCGGTGATACAATTGCTAAGTGGTTCGTCGATAACTCTGGTCTCGCCAATGACTTCAATGTAGAGATTATTGATTTAGCCAAGGAGAACTTGCCATTATATGATGAAGCACTTCCACCAATGGCTTTACAAGGAAAGTACACAACTGAACATGCAAAGAAGTGGCAAGCCAAGATTGGAGGTTTGGACTCCTTTGTTTTCGTTACCTCAGAATATAACCGTGGTTATCCAGCTGCATTGAAGAACGCTATTGACTATCTCTGGAAGGAGTGGTGCGACAAGCCAGCTGCTATTGTATCATATGGTTGGTCCCATGGTGGTCAATTCGCAGGTGAACAACTCTCACAAATCATCTCTGGTATGAGTGGTATCCAAACTAAATTAATTACCACCAGACCAAAGATTTTCCTTTCCAAAGATATTTTCAACGAATCTGGTAAGATTGCTGATCCAAATACTAGCTTTGCCAAGTACAATGAGGATATTAAAAAAGCTGTTGAAGAGCTTAAATCTAAGTTCTAAACAATAAAATAAAGAAGTAAAAATCCAAATAAAATATTTAATATAACAAAAGAAATAATTATAAAATGTAATATATGTTTTATTTGGGCTTTATCTTGATCCAACTCTTACAACACCTGCTCTGATCAATTTCTCCATTTTAGCTTTGACCATTGGATTCTTGAGATGGTCTTGGGCTGCAGCTGGATTGCTTTGCATATCTTGCAAAATTTGGTTCATAACTGGGTCTTGTAAAATTTCTCTGATCTCTGGATTCTGTGCGGCTTGCTCTAATCTTTCTTCATCAGTCATCGAGCTCTCTTGCTTTCTCATAGCAATAATGGTCTTATTTGTGAGCTCAGTAAGCTCTGGGTTGTTTTCTTCGACACGAAGACCTTGGTCACAAACTTCTAGTGCTTTTTGATACTCACGCATGGCAAAAAGAGCACTGGCCTTTCTAATGTAACCCTTAACAAAATTTGGAGCCAACTCAATTGTCTTATCGGCATCCTTGATAGCCAAAGGATACTCTGTTAATTTGTAGTAAGTAGCAGAACGATTGCTGTAAATTGTATGATCGCTTGGGTTACGACGAATAGCCTCTTCGAATGATTTGATGGCTTCAGGGAATTCATGTTTCTTGAAATGCTCAATACCTTGATTCTTTGCAACTAGAGAAAGCTCTGGGGATAAATAGGCCTTAGCATCACGTTCTTTTTTGAGCTTCTCGCACTTGGAGAGATTTGCGATGGTTTCTGCATTTTTGTCTTCGATGATGGCGTGGTTATATGATTTAAGGGCTTCATCAACATTGTCGATTTTTAAGTATGCATTACCAAGACGTGTGAAAATCTTTGAACGAATCTTGTAGTCAGCACGAATCTCTGCAGCCTTTTCTGAGGCAAACTTACAGAGTTCAATACATTCGTCAAATTTCTGTTGCTCCATATATACAGCGGCTTTGTTGTTAAGAGCCAAAAGATCCTTTGGATCCAATTCATAGGCTTTGTCGTAATGGGCAATTGCACCTTCGAAATCCTTATTTTGTAGCATTGATTTCCGGCATCACGTTCCTTTTGAGCCTCGGTCAACTCAACTGGTGCTGGTTTGGCAGGAGCGGGCTTTGGTTGTTCGGCAGGCTTTGGTTGTTCGGCAGGCTTTGGCTGTGTTTTTGGTGGTGCTGGGAAGTCTTGCTCACCATCCATATTAGCAGAAAGATCGATACCAGTGATTACACTGAATGCGGTCATGATTCTTGGGTCATTGAGATGTTGAACCATGGCTTGTGGGTTTTGTTCGATTGCTCTGATTTTAGCCATGAAATCTGGTTGATTCAAAAAATCACGTGTTCTTGGATCGAGTGCTAACTTTGCCATTGCTTGTGGATTGAACATTGATGGTTGCTTTGGAGCAGTTGCTTGTTGAATGTCAACTTGGAGATCCATGAGCTGTGGGCTATTGGGCTCTAACTCCAAACCTTTTTTGGCGGCATCGGAGGCCTCTGTATATTTCTTCAAACCAAACAAGGCATTACCTTGACGGAGGTAACCCTTTGACCAGTCTGGCTTCAACTCTACTGCCTTGTTGGCATCCAACAAAGCCTTGTCAAATTGACCTAAAGCATTGAAGCATGCTGATCTATTACTGTAAAGAATTTGATTTGATGGGTCGAGTGAAATTGCCTCATCAAAGTGTTGAACAGCTTCTTCATACTTTTTTGCAGAGAATGCAGCATTACCTTTATTCTTTGCTTCTAAAGCCTAAATTATAGCAAAACATGTTAATATTGATGTGGGCAAACCATCCAGGTGGGATCATCTACATACTCTTTGTGCTTCTGACATTGCTATAATCTGAATAATAAATAATAAATACTAATCACAACAACAATAATATAAAACAGATAATAGAGAATGTTATACAAAACTCATGTTGAAGATTTGGGCTGCTTTGTTTAAAAAAATTGAACCATAAAAAATATGAAAATTTGAGTCAAATTTCAATGAAATTTACATTAAAAACAATCTAAATTAAAAACAAATTTCTAATTTGAGTTTGGAAAATCAAGTTTAGTTATAAGAATCTACATACCAAAAGAAAAAAGAGGATTATTTCATAATAATAATAATAATAATAGATAAAAAGTTTTAATTATTTAATTATTTAATTAATTGGGTGTTTATTGTTTATGATTTTAGGCTGGGAATGGCACATTTTGGCAATTGTTACCACAGTTGTTGAATGGGAAGGTGTATGGTGCCCAGAAGAATTCGGTTGTGTATTTTTGAATACCAATCAATGGGATATTGTAGGTAAGCTCAATGAAGGCTCCCCTCCATCCACCGTTGGCGGGTTGATCGATGTAAGCAGTGTAAACGTTTCTGTCGGAGGTTTCTGGGACTACAGTTGGTACAAATGTAACGTTTTGTTTGCAGGTGGGACAGGTGTATAAACGCCAATCACGCTTGACCTTTGAGGCACTGTCGGCAGTGTACAACAAAACAGAGGTTGGCTTGATTGGGAGTCCACATCCGTTTCCGAGGATGAGGGTAATAGAGGTACGATTGTTAGACAAGTCTGGGGTGACAGTCCAATCGAATCTTGGGAGTTGAGAATTGTAGGCAATTGATCTGTAATATGTGGTGATTTCAGAGATGACTTGGTCGAATTTCAAATTCATATAGTGGTCATCGTTTGGAATGATACGTTGGTGCTTAACACCTAGTAGCTTGTCAAAGAAGTAGACTGATGAATCTGGAATGAAGAATTGATCGGAGACTGCTGTGATGATGTACTTTGGCTTGATTAGTCCTTGGGCATTAGAACAATGGGTCGATCTCATGGGCCAAAGCATGGAATGGCTGTTGGTTCAAACCAGCCATTAAACCTTCAACAAAATAGTTGTAGAATGCATAAGACCATCCTCCATAGGAACGGAAGTGATTATTAATGTTAACCTCCATGTTCAAGATTGGTAGGACAACAGGAATGACAGCTTTGACACGTGGATCGATAGCAGAAGCTAACCATGCGGCCCAACCACGCTTGCTAGCACCACCAACTACAAAATCATTAACACGATGCCAGAATGAACGCTCTCTAACAAATGATTGGATGACATCCATAGATTTAACAACAGCACGAGTCATTGGGTAGGAAGCAATCCAATCTTTCTTGGTTTGGTTTTGGAAGAATTCACGCCATGTAAGAGCAACGATAGCATCTTCTCTCAACATGGTGGTGGAGTTTCTAAAAGTAAGTGGTTGATTTGGGTTTTGGTAAAGAGCGGCGCTGATGGATCCAGTATTTTGGCAGATGGTCTCTAATAAGGCATTTGGTGTATAATTGGCTGGAGATGAGTAATCACCATTATCGTTCCACAAGAAAGCAGTTTTGAGTAGTGACAATGTCAGGAATACAGATGTGAAGCAAATGATTCCAAATTGGATTGCTAGTCAAAGTGCTATCTAACCATGTTCCTGAGGTATAATTTAATATATAGATTGTATATCCAACTTTGTCGATTTTTGAATGTAAGACATAACCAAAACTAAATAAAAATAAAAAAAAATCAAATATCAAAATAATAGGTTCGAGTTAATATTTGATTGTTTTAAATGAGTGGGGGTAGAAGGTATTAATATTTGTATTTATACATACGCTGGGTCAGCTTTGTAGACAAAGTCTTCTAAATCTTTAGTTGAAGATACCGCTACAATAAATAATACAAATAAAGATAGACAAGTAGTGAAACGTGACATTTTGTTTGATTAACATTGGACTGCAGAGTGAGGTTCTTTATAAATCTTCGTTTTGGGTACCTCACATTTCAGATTTATCAATAAAATCAAAATAATTTAAAAGTTCTTTTGTTTGTTGTTCGCAAAGAAGGCTATTGACAATGGTTCTAATAGTATGTCCCAGCAGTTTCCGATTTTGGTACCCTCAATGGATTAATAGCCAAACAAACACATGACAATCTCAAAATTTGATTTATAATTTCACCTTGAAAAGGGTATATCCACCCTCCAGCATCAGAGATGAGATTTGTAAAAATTATTATAACCAACGCAAAGTAGGTAATCTCCCACCACAAATCAGCAAAACAAAAAAACAAAAATCTGGAAAAGAACCTTTCCATTGGAGCTGAACAACGAATCCACTGCAAATTTGATCGAACTAACTTTGTTTTTTGGTGGGTTTGAGAGTGGATTTCTAGTGTTGAGGGAGGTGTTCCAATCCAATCAATTTCACTTTAGTTGCAGTATTGTTTTGTTTTTAAAATCATTGATTAATGTTGCCAACAAACCATCTTATCGATAGAATTAATATCCACTGGCTTGATTAAGACAGTGCTCAATGGGTTACAAATATATGATGATATAATACTTTATTACTTTATACAAATTTTTGACAAGTCATCATTTAACGTCACCGCAATTTCCACTAATTATAATTATACGTTGAAAACAATGGGTGATATTATCTAAAGTGGCAATCTGTCAAATGAAGATAACAGTGAGTATTGGTGCACCACTGTTATCTATTGTTAGTGAAATGATAGTGATTTACTATTTTCTTAGGTTATTATGCTGTGTAGCAGTTAGTTCGGCTGTATTTGACTCATGATGGAAAGCTTGTTCGTAGTCTAGTCCTGAGTGGGATAACTTTGTGAATGGTTGGTGATTCTGGTGCAGAGGGTTTAGGGGGAGACGAAGGTTCAGACTTGGTTTCGGTAGGTTTGGTTGGATTCTTATTCTTTCTTTCTTTCTTTTTGTTGGTGAAGCTTGCATACCATATCTTCTCTTCTGCAGCAAGCTTAGCATGTCTTCGAAGATAGATCTCATCTGAAGTATCTTCATCACTCGATTCAATAGTCTCTTGTGATTGTTGAGGATGTTGGCCATCTTTTGATTTACGCTTGCGACGAGTGAGTGAAGCCAGTGAAAGGTCTATTGTAGGTGATGCGGATAGCGATGAACTTCTGCGTGTTCTCATTTTCTCGGACGAGGTTGGTGTAGAAGTTGGAGTTGTAACAGGGGTGGTAGTTGGGCTGTTTGGTGTTTGTGATTGTTCTTTTTCCTTTAGCTCTCTGTAGTGCCATAATTTGCTTGGTGACTTTGTCTTCTTCTTCTTTACGATGAGCAATTTCCTCTTCTAAGATTTGCATATCGATTGCTTTGTTGTGTAGATAGGTTTCTATATTAAAGTTCTCGGACCAGCTACCGCGATAACTAGACTTTGACATCTTTCGATAGCCATCATCTTTGATGTATTGATCGTTCACTCTAAATGAAGGAGTCATCACATCTACAATAGTATTAAAGTCAGGGCATTGTATGTTGTTTGGTAAAATCAAAGGTGACTTCTCTGCTGATGATAGATCCGACGTAGTAGACAAACAGCACAGGAGTTGTGGGAGCTTTTTGACTCTTTCTGCTACTACTACTACTACTACTATTTATGCGATGACTATCACTTGACTCTTCACTAACAGTGGCAAGATCACTACCATTAATAGTTATTAGATCTTCTTCATCAGTAAAAGTTATCGGTAGACTTGATTTTACTATTTTTCTTTGGATTTGATCTCCTAGATGCGCCGCTACCACTTTTCCTTCTTTTGTTTTGATGATTTTGCTTTAAAGTGGTTGCAGTTGTTGCCAGGTCACTACTCCCCTCATCTTCATCTTTACTATTTTCAGAGTCTTTCATATAATTAACAGTGGATGATTTCCTTTTGCTTTTTGAGTTTGTTGTAGACTTATTGTTGGTAGTATCACCACCACTATTTGCATTGCTTTTGGTGCTATTGTTGAGGTGTTCTGTGGAGTTTCCCTATTAAATATGTTGTGGTTTTTTTTAAATTTGTTTTTGATTAATTAATGAGGGTGCAAGTTATTTTTTTTTTGGAATTTTATTTTATTAAAAATTTAATTAAATAGTGATATGAAGGGAAAAAGATGATATGCTTATTTTTAAAACGGATAAAAATGATACATGGTTTGACAACCATAGAGTTGTTGGTGTAGTGGGGAGTGTTGGCAACAATTATTGAATAGAAACAAATATTGTCGTGCCTTGATCAAGTTGTTGTTGGATGAAGTTGTAGAAGTTGTTGTTGTCGTTGTTGCTGTTGTTGTTGTTGTTGTTTCTGATTCTTCATTGTTGATTCGATTGTCCATAAATATATAATTATATATGTTTATATTTAAGACTTGTTCTTATTTGATATCAAAATGGATGGTTACTGGGGTTGTTGCTGTTTAAGATAGCATAATAATGTAAAGAAAGATAGATAGGTAAGTGGGTGACTTTGAAATGGTAATTGCTTTAAGTAGATAAACAATTGTGCATATTATTATCTATTTAATTGTACTATGGTTATTAACTTACTCTTCTTCTTTTACAAGCAGCACATATACAGGTATTCTTACAAAATGGACAGACCCAAGGCTTGGCACGCTGCTTCAAGACGGAAACTTCTTTGTTGTAATGTTTGGTTAAGCAAGTTGAGCAGAATCTCTTGTTACATTTTGGACGACCAGCTTCGGTTGCTTGGCATTGTATGAATTCAAACTTGAGTGCTTTGCATTGATGACACCAACGACCAGCATCCGCACCGTTTTTCTTTCGCTTTTTGAGTGTTGTAGTCTCTGCAGAAGGACCACCTTCACTTTCGTTGGAGCCAGTTGTATGAGTGGTGTTCGGATTAGTTGTATTAGTGGAGCTATTTGATTGATTTTTACGTGATGTTGCAGTTGACTTTTGAGTATTTCCAACTTTATCTTGTGAAGCTGCAGTAATGTATTGATTTTTGGACTGGTCATTGAATGCTGCAATTGACGATTGAATATTGTCTAGACTAGCATTGATTATATTATTGATATCTATATGATGGTTTTCATGGATATTGCTTGTTATGTTATTCTTTGGCTTGTTGTTGTTGCTCATGTTGTTTATATTTTTGGCTGATAAATTATTACCTAATGTAGCCATATGATTATTTATACTATTATTAATACTGGTGGTGTGAAGATTGCTATTGGTGTCGTTATTGCTGTTATTATTTAAGGGTTTCGGTATAGTTGTTGTTGAGGTTGACTTTCTTGTGTAAGTCTTGTTGGGTGTTTTTACTGGATTCACCATTAATATGGGACTAGGTGATTGTCTGGACGATGAAGATGATGTCGATGATAGTTCTTCGTCATCACTACAACTAATGCAAGTGTCTCCGTCAGAAGAGTCGGATAAATCCAAAAGCGAATTTCCCTTCCTTAGATCAGAGCTGTAGTCATCGTCTGAAGATGAAGCATCCTCATCTTCTTCTTCATCCTCGTCCCCACTACTTGTGTCATAGCATTGCCATCTGCAGCGCTGATTATTATTATTTTGAGAGATTTTGTTGGCGTGGCGGGATTTGCCAGGGGAGAAGAGTGGTTGTCTCTCGACACTTGGCAAAAGTGAGTTGGATGGGGAGGATATATTTAGAAGTGGATTTGTAGGGGTGGGAGAAGATCGATTAGATTGTGGATTTAGTCCACTATTGATACGAAACACCATGTTCTCGGGTGTACTTCCGCGTGGCGAATATCCAGGTGGTTGAGGTGGTGTTAAAACTGAAATAAGGGGTGTACTGAAATTTAACTGAGGTGACTTTGCATAGAGATTATGCAGATCGAGTGAATGAAATAAGAACTTGCTTGGTGAGTCTGCTTTAATATTGTGAAAGCTCATTGATGGGGTACTTGTGAGATCAGGACATGCCAGAGGTTTGGATGGTGAGTCGAATATAGATTTGTTGAAAAAGGTACTTAGTGGTGATGATTCTACATTATTGAGTGTGTTACTTGAGAAAAATAAGCTTGAAGGTGTGGATATGGTTGTTGTGCTTGATAGATCTTTGCTATTGTTTTCTTTACTACTACTGCCATTTAAAATCTTTGCTATTAATATTACAAACGTCTATTTCAGGAGACATTGGCAACAAGGAATTCGACGACTCCATGGTGACACCAGATGAACCAGTTGCATTAAAATGCTGTTGATATCAATGTGGTTGGTGGTGGTGGTGGTGGTTGACAATGTAGAGTTTTCTACTATGGTCTCTGAATGAGGTTCTTTTGTTACCATTTATTCTTTCTGCTTGACATATTAGCTCTCTTTGCAGAAAGTTAAACTATGACTACCACTACTGCTGCTACTTCTAAAAAGATTGACTGTGTGATATGTTTGGTCGCCAATGTTACAACAAGCTGATGCCTTGATTAATTCTATGAAATAAATAAATAATATTAATTTAATTGAATATTTTGAATTCAGTAGTTTGTGTGAATTGAAGCAAATCTAATGTAACATTCACCAATTTTATTGTGTATTATTACAATGGAAACAAATCTATTGTTATGAATATGTGGGAAAATTAAAAACAAAAACAAATGTAAACTTTTTTATTAGATCTGTCATTATTGGGTGGTATCTCGCCAAGCCTGTGGACAATCAAACCAACAACAATCCAAATGTAATTTATTTGCTTATAATATTATTTTTGCAAAAATGGTACATTAATTTTGGTTATATTATATAGAGAGCGAGAATTATTATATTTTAATATTCTATTATTATTATAGTTATTATTATTTCTTTACAACTTTAAAGTATAACAAAAGAAGTCAATATTATTGATTGTTATAATAGCTTACTTTTAAAGAAATTGTGTGATATTTTTGTTTTGAAGAGGTATTATTGACTTTAGTTTAGTTGAGTCAGCTGAAAACAGAGATTATAATATTTAGTAGTACAATGTATTCTTTACTTAATACTGCTAACATTTCACTGAAACTAGTGTTCTTATTTTTCAAATATTTTTTATTTTTTATTTTTTTATTCAAAAAATTCAACTGAAAAATAGATGGTCCATGTCTGGTGGTGCTTGGGCACAAAAAGTTTTTAAAAATTATGAGAATCTTATTTTTAGTCGTTCAAAAGATAGAAACCCCACATGGATGGTGTAAATGAAAAAAATATCATTTTTGGTTCATTTAGTAATATTTTTGATATTGTTTTATTTCTTTCTTTTCTTTTGCTCAGTTTCCTCTGTAGTTTCATAAAAAACAAAAGAGTTAGATAAATGGTCAGTTCACTATTACAAATAATATCATTGGTATCCATACTTTTAGTTGGCTGATTTGCATTTAAAGTGTGATTTATCATTCTCTTGCTGGCTTCTGTGTCAACTGTCATTTTTGCTGTAATTCAATAATAATAAAAATAAATGTCAGAATAAATAGAGATTTAACTTGGTTGAATGTTTTGATCATACGTTTTTCTTCTTGTTGAGTGTTTCCTATGTTCTGTAGTTTTGTAATATAATGTTTAATTCGATCCTAAATGAGATAAAGTTTGATTAGTTCCCAACTACAAGTTCATCATACGTGTGTCCATAGAAATGTGACCTACTAATTCTTGCTTGACAGGATGTGAATGTGGTGATACACCTTGAGTTTGTAAATACACTATTTTAATAGAAAAGAAGGTGTATTAGTAGGGCAATGTTGCCTGTTGAGTAAAATGCCGAGATATATACTATAAAAAAGCGAGTTTAAAGAGTAGGCGACTAATATATTAAGTTTGGCGGATTGAACTGGAGTCAATTCATCTTGATGTTCTTTAAGTGAGTATTTAAAAAATGGTTCCAACTGTAACTCTATCTTTTCCAATAAATGTTCAAAGTCAGTAACATCTTTTTCTAAATCATTTGGTAAACTATCAGTCATTCTCCTATGTTATAATATATATTATGTATATGAATGAAAATGTTGGTATATAGTATGAATAAGCTTATAATCAACTAGTATGAAAGAGCTATGTAGTTGCTTTAGTGTGGTGGGTGGTGGTTCTCACTCTTAACTCTCTAAACTGATCACTCAAAGAAAGAAACGCACACAAAAACCAACTAATTGAATTATTAATTTAATTTTTAAAAATTTGCCGACTCGTTTCAAAAACAAAAATACTAATATTAAATGTTTTTTTAATTTAAGAATTACAAAGGTAGTTAGTTTTATTCGTCTAGAGGACATAGTTGATCTCAAAACTTCTTGGTCACCCACAATTGTAAAAGAAATTTACATCAAATAGGTCTTCGTTCAACCAGCAATATTATAAGTAATAATAATAATAGTAGTAATTGTAGAATTAGAGAGCACACCTATCTCATAGTATTTTGATCTTACATAAAAATCTATAAAACAGACATCATTCATTCATTGATTATCTATTTAGATCAATATTATCTTATAGAATGGAAAAAGGTCCAGAGAAGATGTCTTCAACTACAGCAAAGCCTGCTGAAGTCCCACCCGTATATAAACTAAAGTTAACTTTAAAAGGACACAAGAAATCTATATCATCTGTCAAGTTTTCGCCTGATGGTAATTGGTTGCTTTCTGCATGTAAGTATCTTTCAATGGCACAATCAATCGAATTAGGTGTTAATTGATGGTTTTCTTTATGTCAGCTGCTGATGGTACAGCCAAAATATGGGATGCTAGATCAGGTTATTTTCAAAGGACTCTTTCAGGACATAAGAAAGGTTTATCAGATGCATCTTGGTCACATGATTCGAAATATATCTGTACTGCCTCAGATGACACCACTGTAAAAGATATGGGATGCTGAGACTGTAACTATCAAATGTATACATTGAAAAGTTGTCGCGCACACACTAACACTGATACTTTAAAAATGAAATATGTTATATATTTATAGGGTGATTTAGTTAAAACACTAAGAGGACATGATCACTATGTATTTTCGTGCAACTTTAATCCTCAATCAAACAAGATTGCCAGTGGCTCATTTGATGAGACAGTAATCATTTGGGATGTAAAGTCTGGCAAGGAGTTGATCCGTATTCCAGCTCACTCTGAGCCTGTTTCATCTGTACATTTCAATAGAGACGGTTCAATGCTATTAACAAGTAGTATAGATGGTACTGTGTATGTATCGAGCTCGATTTCGATCAGCGATTCTATCTAACTATCATACTAATATTGATGTTTGTTGATAGTCGTGTATGGGATCCATCTACAGGTTTAATTTTACAGACATTATCAGCGACACTATCAACAACAGACAGCATTGCGCCACCAATTGTATCATATTCAATATTTTCACCGAATGGAAAGTACGTTTTAGCTGGTACACTTGATTCTAAGCTGCGACTTTGGAACTATAGTGAGAATAAGGTGCTTAAGGTCTATGAGGGTCATCAGAATTCACAATACTGTGTATTTTCGACATTCTCCAATGGAAAATGGGTAGTGTCTGGATCAGAGGATCACATGATTTATATTTGGAATTTACAGACAAAAGAGATTGTTCAAAAGTTGGAGGACACACCGATGTTGTTTTGGCAGTTGCTTGTCACCCTACAGAGGAAATTATTGCCTCTGGTGCTATCAACTCTGACAACACTATCAAGATTTGGAAGGTGTAGTCAATCGAATCATTTCCACCAATATTTACAGATCGATTACACAATAACAACAACAACAACTACAACAACGATAATCAATAGCTAGATGAGACAATGCAAAACAGACTTTAGTCATTTATCAAATATAGCACCACTTTTATTATTCAATCTCTGATATTTAGTTATGTACAAATCAAACAACAACAAACCTTACAGCAATCAAAATTTTATTGATTCGAAATCAATGAATTACAGCAATAATAATAAATTATTAAATAATTATTATTCTTTTTTTTTTTCAAAGTAGTGAGCTTGCAATCTTTCAATTATACAATATAAAACTTTATGTTCACCCCCTGACTGATTCAAAAATAAACAAGTTGATTATTTCATTGAACATATATAAATATATGTTTTAATATTATAGTATTATATATAATAATGACACCAGCCAGTAAGCAGAAAAGGAATAGTCTATTATTATATCTATTGGGGTATGTTTGTTGTTGCTGCATAGCAGAAGCTATTCTCTCGCCATCCCCCACATTATTTACCATCATGTTGATCTTAACAAACCATATAGTTTAATATTATATATAGGTGGTATATTGTCTATATCTTATTATCCAGGACAGGCACATCGAACTTATATGTCAGAGAATGCATTGTTGCCTGGCGTTGCAAAAGTAGAATTTGAACAATCTGATATTTCAGATTCCATTCGTTATTCACATGAATATCAGGCTAAGCTTGACTCGTGCGGAGTAGATAGAGATGTAAAATGTAGGCTTCTAATATCACAGTGGATCGAATCAACACTAAGTGATATAGGCTTGGAGTCATATCAACACACATTCAACAGCGCAGATAGTACTTTAAACAATGAAACATCCTCACAAGTGGGATATAATATATACAGTGTGATACGTGCACCCAAATCAGATGGAACAGAATCTCTTGTCATTTCAACTAAATATTCTGGTAAGATTCCTCCTTATAATCATGATATATTTAATGTACTAATTTTGTTTCAGTTGAGGGAGCAAGATTAAATAAAGATGATGTAAATGGTGTAGGATTGTTATTATCGATCATTGGAAATTTACAGCGAAAGGCTAGGGTTTGGTTGGCCAAGGATATTGTAGTTGTAATAACTGACGGCCATTTCGGTGGTGATGGCATGAAGCAGTGGTTATCCGACTACCATTCAAATATTCACTCAAAGTCAACACAATTTAGACGTGCTGGTATGATCCAGGCTGCACTGAACATCGATGTTCAGCCTCACTACCCAACGAATAGGTTTAATATTCTATCTGAGGGTTCCAATGGACAGCTACCCAATTTGGATTTAATCAACACCATTGGACGTATGGCAATGAAAGAGGGATCTAAAGATAGAATCTATCTATCAGTTGACAATAGCAATGACGGTGCCCAGCCAGCAAAATCCTCAGCAACCAATTCGATTGCAAGTATTGTGCAATCAAAGATTCAAGAATGGACCAATCGATATATTCCATCCGATATGAAAACATTGTCCACATTCATGACAAATCAAGCAATTGGAGTACCCACAGGCGATCATGGATTGTTTAATGCCTATCATATCGATGCAGTCACAATTGCACTCTCTACTCACCAGAGACAGCATACAATCTATCAAAACTCTGTTATCATCATTGGTACATTACGTAGCTTGAATAACTTGCTGGAGCATCTGCATCAGTCTTTTCTACTACTACTTGTTGCCATCTCCTTTCACCTATATCTCCATTGGAGAATATATGTTAACTCTTGGATGTATTTTGGCACCGCTTGTGGTTCTCGTGATAGTGTTGCTTGTTAATTTATCAGGAGCATTTAAGCCACCTTCACTTAGAGTTATGAAGCCATCATCGACAACAACAACAACCGAAGCTAGTTCCAAAATTGGAGGAGAAATTTTGGAAACTGATTCACCATCCGATATATTGTATTCCGCAATCATTGTTAGTGTAACACTAGTTTTTGGACTTGGATTCTACACAATCCCACTCACTTTCTCACGTACAATCTTAGCACTCCTCGAGCAGCTTTCTCAACAAGAGGGCGAGTTGCCAGATTTAGCGTTATTTGTAGGATTCTTTTTATTTTATATTTTCTTATTCTTTATAGTTTATCCAACATTTGATAGTTATTTCAAAAGAAGTAGCACTGTCAGTAGCAATATCAATGATCGATCAACAAACGATTTAAAAGAGAAAAGCAGATATCTTGGTGGAATGAGTTTTAAAGTGTTTACATGCCTACCAGTATTACTATTCATCTCTACAATGTCACTGTTAAATTTTTCATTTTGTACCATCTCTGCGATATTCATTGTACCACTCTGTATTATTCCACAACCTAGTAGCTACCGTCTCTTTAGGTGGTTACAGTCACTAGCCACAATCTTAATATCAC
The DNA here is from genome assembly GCA_003667245.1 of Heterostelium multicystogenum. Taxonomy (NCBI): domain Eukaryota; phylum Evosea; class Eumycetozoa; order Acytosteliales; family Acytosteliaceae; genus Heterostelium; species Heterostelium multicystogenum. The sequence goes on along the minus strand of RCNN01000147.1, from coordinate 23,054 downwards.
CACCAGTAGTCGTTTACTTTGTATCCAAATTCTATTTGAACCAAGATGTATACACATTCATCTCTACACTGATACGACAACATCAGATGTACTCGACCCTTATATTCCCATTCCTTACTTTGGTATATATACCACTCAATCTGTTAACACTTAAACTAATTAACGCAATAAGTGTAAATACCAATCATAAAATCAAAGCTAATTAATAAACCTTGTAATTACCCATAATAAAAATATCACTTTTTGTGTCAAAAGTAGCAGTCCCTCGTCAATTAATGAGGAAATCCCGACCACACATTGTGGATGGTGTTTTGTTTTTTTTGTTTTTGTGTGGTCCCTTTGACACAAAAAAAGTTTTTGTGTTTTGATTACATTTTTAGATATTGATCAAATAATATTTCGGAATAGCGATGAATATATTATTATTATTGTTTATTTGTATTTCTTTGTGTATTAGTAGAATAAACTCACAGTGCACATATATTGATGGTGAAATTCCACCTAGAGGAAGTTGTGATGGGCCAATTCAAAGAGCTATAATAAAGTTAAATCAAGCTACTATCACCAACGAAGGTTGTCCAGCCGGAATGGTATCTTATTATGTCGATGATTTAATAGACAACAGTGCAAAAAGAGTAATTTATCTTAAATTACAAATATATATATAAATAAACAGGATTTCTAATTTCTTACTTTTGCAGTGCGGAAAATGTATTCCTGGCACATCTGGAGTAGAAAATCCCGATCAGTGTGGAACTAATGAGTATTGTGATGATAGTGGAAGTTGTAAATATTTAAAAGAACATCCACTATATAAACAAAGTTGTCCTCTTCAACTTGATATAGTATCTGCAAAAGGCTGGTGCGGAGCAGGATTGAATTGTGTTCAGCATAGATGCGAAATTTGCAAAGAAGGTACCACAGATAGTATAGATGGTAAACAGTGTATTAATGGAGAATGGTAAGTCTTCATCGACTCATTCCTATAGTAAATACTAATATTACTTAAAAGGACTTACTCTAAATGGGTGGGATTTAGACAATTCATTGATCCAGTAGCAACTTTTATATTTTGGATCTTCATTTTGATCATCGTAACGATCATCTTTAAGTTTATTACTCCAAATATTGATGGTGGATTCCTTTACAGAAAAGTAAAACGAACCTTTAAGAAACTTAAACCAAAGTTTCTGTCAGCTGCATCAAACCAAGACAATGAAGAGTTGCAAACAAGCACAAAGAGGAGACCTAAACCAAAGTTGACTATATCTACACCACAAGATGGAGTGGAACTTACTGACTTTGGGAAAGACAAGCAAAGTATGTCTCTAGGAGAGAGAAACACTTAAAATGTAAAATGTTTTTGAGTTTTTTGAAAGATGAACGACCGAAAATTTAATAAACCTTTTTAACATTACTCTTTAATCATTGAAGCATTGTGTTATTATGTTAAGTTTAAAGTGCTCGTCGACTACTATTGGTAGAGTATTGTTTAATGCTGTTCATTTTAGCAATATTGCCAACTATGCTACTGTAGCTACCAAGAAATCTATTGCCACTAATAACAATGCTTATCATATCAGCTTTTACTCCACTGGTATAAGTGCGCAAAAGTTAAAGGAAGAAATAATAAAGAAATCATATAATGACAGTCAGCAACTAGCCACCGCCACTACCACTACCACCAATACCAACATCACAATCTCTACAGATACAAAGAATAATAAGAGACAATCAAATAGACATAAATCTGCAAAATCATTTATTGATAGCTTAAACGAAAAGCAATATTCACAGGATAAACTGACTGACAAGTATGTATCATTTGAAATTCAAAGGAGAATTCAAATTCTTAGTATATGTTGGCTATCAATAGGATTCATAGATATATAATAGCAAAGATCGGAAGACCAGACACATTGGAGGATGTCGATGCAGTTTTTGAATGGTATTGTCAGCTACCTTCGCATATAGTGGATCGTGTCAGGTTGAATCTATTCATTCAATACTATACAGATTTGGAAGGAATAGTAGATTGTCATAGCCGGATCATGAGTATACTTAAACAATTCGATCACCATGCTGTTGAAATGTCTGTCAAAACCTATCAATATCTATTCGTCTATTTTTGTCGTAGAAATTTACCAGAGGAGAGACCTTTCATCGAGGAAATGATACGCGGTATCGTATCGAAGCATGGTGAATCGATTAGCCAGATGATTCTCTATGATGAGAGAAATGATGACTTTGTTTCAGCATTTATCTCAGCTTATACAACGGTCGGACAACTCGATGCCGCTTGCCAATTGTTTGATCAAATCGATCAATCCAGAAAGATAAATCATCTGACTGAAAGATCACTGGAATCAATATTTTTGTTCTCACTAACCAATGATATCCAGCGAGCATTCACCATAATGCGTACATATTACAACACTAGAGATCTAGCATTCAACTTCTTACATAAATTGATCGATAATGTAAATAGTGAGGAACATCAGCAGAAACAAGATTCATTCCGAAGGGTTGTGGAGATGGTTTTGGAGTGGGACGATGTTGGAGTCCGTAGTCAGTCAAGCTTCATCAAATTTTTTAAATAGCTACAAACAAGATTCAGAAATCCTTTTAAAGTGCTATCCACAGTGGACATCTAAGATGGAGAAGTTTCCTTTAAATTCTCTTCTCATGTATATCTATAGCAACTATAAAGATCGACCAGAAATGAAGCAACATATCTCACAGTTATTAAAGATGATTGTTGATCAGAAGGTTCAGCTACCTATTGAGCTAGCACAAGCAATGTTAGAGATGATTGGATCTTCCTTGGACACTGCTGTTTCAGAAATAGATAGCTACAATAAGCAAAGAGATCTTGACACATTCCTACAGCATATTGCATTTGGTGTTCCTCAAAACCATTGCTTTGACATAGCGAATCTTTTTGTTTATAACACAGTCTCTGCAAACGCTAAGTTGGTAACCAAGTTGACAGACTTCCTCCGTTTACAAGAACCATTTAACACTGACAAAATATCGAATCAAGTCATCCATGTATTCCTCCACTTTGGACAATATCAACAGGCATTGGTGTGGATGGTCCAACGTACTACACTGTTTCATCTTCCTCGCCACCTACTATCGACGATTAACTTTGAAATCTATCACCACCTCAGAATACAGAGTTTGAATGGCTTAATAGCAAAAGCAAGCTCTGATATCAGCAGTAACAGTAAACAGATTGAAGAATTGAAAACCGATTTAAAAATGGAGGAGCAGTTGCTACAGTTTTGGAAAGTCAATGCAGCCTCAAAAAGTAATTTTCAAAGGTTGACACAGAACTTTATTGACCAGAGAAAAGTATCAAGAGGATTGCACATACATCAGAAACTACATGGTACTCCATTGCCGAGCCGAAATGATAGACAAAACTATAAGAATCTAAAGAAACTCTTGGAAAATATCGTCTCTCGAGACGATGTTTTTCAGTTGCAATCAATTCTTCAAGAATTTGAAGACTCTGACCAAAGTAACATAGGTGAGATGTTACTCTATTCTCATGTCGTTATGTCATCGATTTTAGATCCTTTGGAGTATATTCAATACCGATCTACACTTTCAAAGGAGACAAGAGCATTGACATTCCATCCCAATCCTTCAAGAACGCACTGACAATCAATTTGGATCTAACCTTTAATGTAATGAAAGAAGAGCAATTTTTGTTGCTCACGAGTTCTCATGGAATTTGGAATGCAATTGTGGTGTCATTACTTGAGAATGGATATGTTGATGAGGGTATCCTAGTGACAGAAGCAATGCTAAACAAGTTTGTACAGATCTACATGAGAACAGTTGAGACAATTGCCAACAAAATGTGTCAGCTTGGTCAAACAGAGCATCATTTGCTCAAAAGACTGCCTTTTTCAGAGATCAACGATGGACTTCGAAACTGTCAACTTAAGAACCTCATTGACTCTAACCAACTCGATGTTGCCGAACAATTCCTTTATACTCTTAATATCCGTCAAATCAACACCATTCGTTTAGGAGCTGTACTATTGCTCAAGAAATACCCTATAGAGGAGGCAGCTAAGAAACTTTTTGAACACTTTTGCCCGAAATCATACCGTGGTCACTTCTACATAGAATTCCTTGAAGCATTGATGGCAATGGAAGTAGGTGGCAATAAGATTGCCAAGCAGTATATCGAACGTGATAGTGAATTCTTTGGCAATCCAAATAACCTGAACATGAAGTTAATTGAGCTTTTGATTAGAGCAGAACCAGACAAACAAGAGAAGCTTGCAATCTTTAAGAAACACCAATCACAACTAAATACTGTAACCCAAAGTTTTTGGAATCGTATTTCCAAGATTAATTATACAGTTAAAGATAATGAAACAGGTGAACTATTAGCTAAACTCACAATAAGAGACGAATCAGGTACCGATCACTCCCAACGTCAACAACTTTCACAAGCAAATTTAAATTTCATCCGAAACTATTTTTGTTGACAAAAATTTAAATTTTGTTAATAAAATTTAAAAAGAGGTTTGATGTTTCTTGCTTGATCAAGATCACATCAAATTAAAACCAGCAAAACGAAATGAGCTTTTTCTGGTTTTAACACATATCACTTACTTTTTTGAGAGCAAGTTATGAGTTGAATAAATAATGTTAGGTTATTTTTTTAAATTAAATCATCTATCTTTGTTTCCAAAAAAGTTCACCAATGATTAGAATTCTACTATTATTCCTAATCTGATGATCATCATTTAACATGTTATATAAACTTTAGTAGTACATTCATGTTATAAAATAAAAGTTTGTTACATTATAAACATAACCAACTATTACTTCAACAGAAATGGCTGTAAGAATAAGATCATCATCATCAACAACAACAACATCATTCTAATATCTTAACATGGTACATAGCTTTTATATAGGATATCTGGATCATTTGCTTTCATGTCTTTTTTGGGAGCATTGTTCGTCATTGTAACATTTGGTTTCTATAAAGATCTGAAAAAGCATCCTACGCAAATGATATTCTATTTGTCTCTTTGTGACTTGGTGTTTAGTTTTAAGTATTGTGCTACTTCTGTTATACCTAATAGCTATGATCTTCAAAACAATGAAGCCATTTGCTATTTACAGGCTGGTCTACAACAATTCTTTGGATTAGCTTCGATTGGGTGGTCCGGCATGATCTCGCTGAATCTTATCATAAACTCAATACGACCATTCAAAAATACACAGAACTACGCCAAGTTCTACCATCTATGGGTGTGGAGTTTAAGCGGTATCACAACAGCCTTAATTTTCATTTTTAACAGAGACTCAATTGCCAAATCGGGAGACGGAACCTGCTGGCTAAAGAACAGAAGTTTAATTCGTTTAACCTTCTTCATTCCTTTGCTCACATATATAGCATTATCAGTTGGATCTCTTCTCACTACCTTTATATATTCACGTGGAACTTACCATCAATATGATAAAGGACGTATGGGAATGCTGATACGTATGAGTTGCTATACATTTATCTTTATTATATGTTGGTTAGGCCCACTAATTCATCGTGTCTATCAATGGATTGAACAAGGTTAAAATATCTATCAGTACTGGAGGTCTCAATTATTTACTAATAGATTTCAACACAGGAAACAACAACAATGAAGAGTTGGATAATAGTTGGTTTATGTATTTCGATGCCATTGGTGTTTCAATTCAAGGATTCTTCAATGCTGTGGTCTGGCTTACAAATCCACAGTTTTTCAATGCATTTATTAAGAACCTGCAAAAGTTGATGCCCAACTCTGATATCTTGAGTGATGAGACCATACCATTATTCAGTACCTTGGGTGACCAATCTCAAGATCCAATTCAATTGGCAAGAGTACTCCGACAGAATATCATTACCTGTTGTTTGAAAGGTATTCAGCTTTCGGTTAATGATAATTGTGTAACCAATCAGAATCTGTCATTGCCTTTGGAATGCCCAGACATTGACAACAAACCAACCCAAAGAATATACAATGAAACAGAGTTGTTTATGCATGAAATTAGCTCTACGCCAAATTCCAGTGTTCTAAAGAAACATAGATTCAAAGACTATACTCCATCCATCTTTGCTAAGATTAGACACCTTCAGGGTATATCAGATGAGCTTTTTCTAGTAATATATTTTTAAAATCAGTATTGGAGATAAATGGACTAACTCTATTTAATTTTTAGGAATCGTTTAATTGTCATAAATTCTTTGATAAAAGGTCAAATCAAAAGTTCAGTGAGGGCAAGAGTGGTAGTTTTATGTGTTTTACCCCCGATAACCAATACCTGATAAAGACTATATCTGCTGATGAGAGCAGATTATTAAGAAAATTAATTCAACATTTTTATAATGTATGTTCCATTACACCAATATTATAACATTCAAATCTAATTACTAAATCAAATAATAGTATTTAAAGAGTAATAATCAATCGTTTTTAACAAAGTTTTATGGATCTTATAAAGTTGTAATGCCTGTAAGTAGCTTGAATAAATTCAGCTTAGAATTCTATTGGTTATCTAACCATAATAAAGAATGGCCACTTTGTATATCTAGCAATCATGTCAAATGTATTCAGTAGTTGTAAACAGAAGATCGAGGAGCGTTATGATATAAAAGGCTCCAGTATCAATAGAGGTGGAAAGAACGACTTTAATCGTTTAACTACATTAGGAATGGATATGGATTTCATTAATATTCGAAAGAATCTTATGCTTTCTGAAGAACATAGAGAGACTCTTGTCAACCAAATTAAAAAGGATTCCGAATTTTTGAAATCATTAAACATTATGGACTACAGTTTGCTCATTGGGATTCGCGAGAATAAACCATCTGCAGCATCTCCACTCCACAATTTCTATCAGACTTTGTCACCTTCACTCATACCAAAGCACCTAAAGTCTAACCAAAATTCTCCATTGTCTTTATCATTGCCATCTACGACAACTACTCATACAGACTTGTTGTTAGATGTTAATGATCAAGACAATGAATCAGATGAAATCTATCAACATCAACAATATGAAGATATAGATTTAAAACAATCATTAAGAGATAGTGATATTAATTTTTATGAAAAGAATGGTAAGTTAATTCATTCATTTCATAAAATATAGCTATTAATCTATTAATGTCTCTAGATTTCAATGTAGTTTGCTCTTTAGATAATAAGGAAATATATTATATAGGCATAATAGATATTCTACAATTGTATGACTTTAGTAAAAAATCAGAAAGATTGCTTAAAGTATATTTCTTGTTGAGGGATGGCAAAGAAATTTCGTCAGCTCCTCCAGAATTCTATCAAATTAGATTCATTAAAAGAATCAATCAAATAACTCAATGTTAAATAACATTTGTAATAAACTCCGAAGATTGCATCAAATTGTTTACATTAAAATCGGGTTTTTGTTTTTTTTTTTGTTGGGGGTACTTGTTGGCAACGGACCTTTTTTTGATAAAACTACAAAAAAAAAAAAAATAATTTTTAAAATAAAATTCAAACAGTTTGAAAATGCCAACATCAGAACTCTTGGAAATCCGACCATTTGCAAACCATATACTAAGATCTTATTTATTTTTGTATTTGTATTATTACTTTACCATCTATCATTATTATTATTATTATTATTATTAAGCTTCCTATTTAAATTTCAGTATACAATTGATGAATGGTCAAAACACTATCAGAAATAATAATATTCATGAAAATGCACCGGTGGTAGATTTAAAAGATAGGTCCGATTTGTTTGCGAGACACAAGATGTTCCAAAACAAATTCGATGAGATCGAACATAACCTGATGCGCTTAGTACAATCTGTGAAGATTGATAATATGAAGCGTGAACAAGAGTTACTTACACTCGAGAAACAAAAGAAGGAACTGCAGCAACAGATGGAGCAGTTTGAAAAGAGACAAAATGCCACTATTGCTGTTCTTAATAAAGACAAGTCAGATTTAGTACAGATGATGGCTTTGGAGATAGAGAGACATTCGCAGCTAGATACACTTATTCAAAAGCTATCGCCAGTGAATTCCTTGAGTCAACAGCCAAGTAATAGAGCCTCTATTCTACCTCCTCAATCCAATTCAATTCTTCGTGAACTACGTGAAATCCAACAAAATATCCACTCCATTGAACATAATTTAGGTGAACTCCAAAAATCAGCAAGATCAAAACAGAGTCATCTCTGTAATTTAATCACAGAGTCTGAAGTAAAGGTGGCCACCTTGTTAAAACAACGTGATGAAAAAGAGAGAGCTTCTAGAAATAAGAGAGAGTTAGAGCTATTGGTACAAAAGTTGGAGAGAGACAAGTCAAATATAATGGTAAATGAAGATCTGGTTGGACATGTTAAAAAGGAGTATATGAGGTCGAATTCTCGAACCGATATCAACGAAGATCACCTAGAGCTCACTGATCTCACCTTTAAAAACAATAGCTCCACCAATCAAAAAGATAGTAAAGAAAGCTCTACTGCTTCAAAGCTAAACAATTTAACAACTATTCTAAAATCAGATGTAAAAAACAATGTCCAAATCAACATCTTCACTTCCAGAGGTTCCAATTCATCGACTTGTTGGCAATGGTGATAGTGGAGCCAACAGCCCTTCTAGTGTGGTACGTCCAATGCTACTGAGACAAAAGTCAGAATATCGAGTCAATCAATCTCCAGATATCTCCGAACACAAACCAATACAATATCCACTTACGATAATGGTCCTCAATGAAGTTCATTACTGCATGTATAGTTTAGAAATCGATACTATTGTAACTTTACGACAAAATATTTATAACCACCTCGAAAAGAATGCGCCCCACACCCTCACCAAACTAGAAGCAAGCCAATCCGATGACTTGTCAATTTAAAACAACTTCATTTACTTTTTTCTTGAATGAGCCCAAGGTATTTCTGTATGTATAAATAGATAGAGAACTATAAAACAACAAGCAATTAACTCAATTCCATAGTAAATATATTCCGTTTTTTGCAGACCAAATCAATCAAACAAAAGACAATTCACTTAATCCTGTATTATATGTTGTATCAAAGAAAATAGTAAGTATTAAATTCATTCATCAAAACAATTAATGGATTGGAATTAATGGAAATTTTAATCATATTAGGAACAAGTATTTAATGATCAAATTAGTCAAATACTTGAGAACTATCATGAATCTATCAAGACAACCAATCCAGAATCAATTTATTTCAGAACAAAGATGATTAGGTAATTATAATATATTTAATATCTATGGGATATCACAATTAATTAGAAAAACAGTTTCCTCGATTCAATTAGTAAGCAAAGAAAAAAGCTGGATGGAGATTTGAAAAACATACAGAACACCAATGTCATCATTTATAAGAATTAGATCTGTAACATCACCACTACCTTCTACCAGCTTTACTAACAACAACCAAATGCGTCCAATGTCACCACCTACATTTTCAAATTCACCACTTAATCAAATTTCACCAGGTCTCCACTCGAGACCGCTTGATATCAGTGGCAGTAACACCCCTCAAAAGATCTTATTAAACTCAATGGATTCTCCTTCTTCAGTGTCACCTTCCCCGTCACCACTCCTTGGTAGTTCTGGAGGATGGAAAGCATGTAGCCCTTCCAATAGAGGTGGCAGAGAATCACCTATCACTATGATTTCAAAATAACCAATCAAACACAACTACAACTTCCGTTGGACATTATGGAACCTGTACCATTAGACTATTTATTTCAGAGAACATTATCAAGACTTTCCAGTGTCATGTACAAACTTCAGTCGGAGAATTGATAGATACCATCTACTCAAAGTTCTCGAAATTCATTCAAATTTCTCTTGCTAAAGATAATGCAAACATCAAGACCCCAGCTTCCAGCGATCTAAAATCAATGTTTGTCTTTAAGATACGTGGATTAGAAATTTATCTTTTGAATCTGTCTATCCCGCTCAGTTCCATAGATTTCATCAATACCAAATCAAGACGACAAAAAAAGATAGATTTACTATTGATACCACGCGAAAAAGTTGATCACCAGATTACAACAAATACCTATGATTATTCAGAGCTATCGAAACTACATTCACGTGATTCTCTTGAGATTGAGTTACAAGATGATCTAGACACTTCAAGTTCCAATACAATAGCTTCGCACCAGGTCACTAAGAGAATTCGTATAAGAATTGGTGGACTTAAGAGCTTTTCAGCTGAAGTTTCAGGTTTATCTGCTCCCGAAAAATGTAAAATATATGCCACTTGTCAGATGTATCAATGCGGATACAAGATCGGTTGATGAAATGCAAACTCCTCTTTTGCCATTAACATCAAATCCGTCATGGTTACATTGGGTAGAAGGTCCTCAGTACAACCATATCCCATCGAACGCAATACTGTGCCTTCAAGTAAGAATCAAACAAGCGACTAGTGGAAGAGATGATATTATTTTGGGTTGGATCAATTGTCGTGTCTGGAATTATCAATACAGAATCAACTCTGGATTCCACTGCTTGAGGACATATGATGGAAAGCCCAACCCTACAGGATCAATATCACAAAATCCTCTAACTCACGGAATGCAGTTATCATTTGAAATCGAAATGAATTCGCCAACCATTTTCTTTACCCCGTACCCCCCAACTACGACCTCGTCAACTTCACCATCAGGAGCAAGTTCACCACTTTCATCATCAATAGATTTAAATGGCTCATCAGAGCTTAATAATGAGTTGTCTTTTAGTGAAATGCAACAGCTATCTGCTATCATTGAAAAAGATCCTCTTTCAGACTTGACTCAGGAAGAACGAGATCTATGTTGGAAAATATCGACACTATTGTAAGTTTATTGCTAAATCAACATCAAAAGTCATATCCTCGGTGCCTTGGAATCAACCATCTGGAGTTCAAGAGTTGTACCAGCTACTTCATGACTGGGTTCCATTGGAACCAGTAGACACACTCGAGCTACTCAGCTCCAAGTTCTTAGATCGTGAAATCAGAAAGTTTGCCATTATGACTCTCAGAAGAATGTCTGATTCCGAGCTTAGTTTATACCTGCCACAACTCGTACAAGCACTAAAGCATGAACCAAACCATTATTCTACTCTTGCCAAGTTCCTTCTTCGTAGAGTTTCTACTCAATAGGCAACAGATGGGTCATTATTTCTTCTGGCATCTCAAGGCAGAGATTAGCAACCTAAATCAAGAGCTACATGCGGAGTGGGTGGAGCGGTACACACTAATTCTTGAGAGTTTCCTACGAGGAAGTGGACCAAGACTCAATGAGATCAGTAAACAATATGACCTCTATGAAAAAATCAAATCTATTGCCAATCTCTGTGAAAAATATACCGAATACCAAACGACGTGACTATTTGCAGACTACACTTGGGCAACTAAAGTTGGCAAATGACTTCCAGCTACCAATTAATCCAGAGATGAAGGTGAGAGGTATTGAATTTACCTCATGCAAAGTCAAAGAATCAAAGACACTCCCTCTTTGGTTATCATTTTACAACCATGATCCACTTGGCGATAACATTCTTACTATATTCAAAGCAGGAGATGATTTAAGACAAGATCAATTGACTTTACAAATGATAGATCTAATGGATAGAGTAAGATAATTAACACATTTCTATGTTTGATTTGGATTTACTAACAATTGAATATAATTTTATAGATGTGGTTGGCAGAGGGAATAGATTTACAAACTATAAGTTACAAATGTATAGCAACAGGTCCATTTGAAGGAATGATTGAAAATTGTTGGAGAATCAATTACAATTGCTGAGATTCAAAAACAATCAGGTGGCATCACTGCAGCTTTCTCAGAGACAGCTATTGCAACTTGGTTGAAGCAAATGAATCCATCGGAATTTGAATATCAATTGGCTGTAGAGAACTTTGTTAGATCTTGTGCCGGCTGTTGTGTTTATACATTTATCCTTGGCATAGGTGATCGACACAATGATAGTATGTTTTGATTTATTAATTCTAATTAACAAACGAACTAACAACATTTCTTAGATATTATGATTACAAAATCAGGTCATCTCTTCCATATTGATTTCGGTAGATTCTTGGGTAATGTGCAAACATGGAATGGTATAAAAAGAGAAAGAGCACCTTTTGTATTCCCTCCTTCGTTTGCACATATCATTGGTGAACATTTTAAGACCTTTGATGATCTATGTGGTAAAGCATACAATATTATTCGAAGAAAAGCTCATGTATTCATTAATCTATTTTTAATGGTAAATAACTGAACATTCACCAATCTGCAATAACAATTACTGATATATTTTTTAGATGGTATCTACAGGCATGCCAGAATTGAACCATAGAGACGATATAAAATACCTTAGGGATGCATTGGCACTGGATCTCACCCTCTGACCAAGCATCTGCCAAATTCTCTGAAATGATTACAAGAGAGTATCAAGAGTAAAGCAACTGGTGTCAATTTTGCTGTACACATTTTGGCAAACCCAAATTAATCAATGTTGCTTAATAATATACTTATTTTTGGAAGAAAGTCTGTATTAAAAAGTAAAGTTACCAATCCAAACCATTTTTTTCATTCCCAGACGAACAACGAAATTTATTACTAATTTGTTTTTTGTGGTTACTTAATTAATTGAAAGAAAGATTGAGAACTTCCACACTAAAAGCTGTTATCAGTACCCTATGATGAATGAATCCATCATCAATCTCTTTGAGTTTAATCATTAAAGATCTCTTAAATAAAAAAATAAACTATTGGACAAGTGATTGGAAAAAAACAAATCAATAGATTTTATTTATTATATAAATTAAGCATAGTAAATTCATTTAAACAACAATAAACAAATAAATTAGACAGTGATGGGATTGAACAGCTACTCAATGATCCAAAATTCTTAATGTACCAGAAAGAATTTTGTTTTCTAATGTTACACCATCGGGAATATCAACACGCTCACCGTGGTTGGCCACAATGATAACTGTTCCTTTAAGAGTTGTATTAGTTCCAAAATATACATCACCAGATACAGTAAGATGATCCAACTCTAAGAGATCTGGAATAGATTTGAATCTCTTTTCATACTCAGAAGACTGTAAAAACTCTTCACCAAGCTTAACTAAAGGAACATCACCTGACTCACGTTTTGGATTCATGACCATCTGACCATGTTCAAATTGGAAAAGATTTGATTGGGAAATTAACAATTGACTGGTCGACTTAATTGGTCTATATCTATCTCTTGGGACTAAAATGGCTACTGAATTGGCAAAGTTTTGAATACCCATACCTGCAGGTGTTTCCAATTGTACTAATGTATTGTGATTTTCGGTCTATACAATAAAGTTAACAAAAGTAAACTAATTCACAATATTACTAAGTAATATTTACCTGGTATGAAACGATCCAATCTAAGACTAACTTATCATTCTTTATCAGATCACTAACAGATTTTAGGTTCACCCAAATATTATTGGTATTCCAGAATTTGAAATCTTTGAAGTTCTTGAGCTTTTCATGCTTAACTTGTGATAACTCCAAAAGATGAAGACGATCCTGGTAAGACATTAAAATACCACCAGTAATATCTGTACTGATACGGTGAGTAACTTCCAGTCCAAACTCTATTTTGCCAAGATGCATGTGATTAAGTACCTCTATTTAACATTATCAATTAGTTAGGGTCAAAATCCAGTTAATCTTAAATATACCTACGGACATCAATAATTGAACCAAGATTCTCAACATTGGAAATAAATATATATTCCTTTCCTTGAGCCAAGAATTCATCCAAAAGTCCACTACGTTGAAGACTTCTAAAAAAGATCACCACTTCCTGGTGGGTACCAATCTTTATCATTGGATGGGGAGGATGGTTTTGGAACAACATTAAGAGTATCTTTGTACATCTTTGGGAACTTGGATTGTAAGAAGGTCTTGATGGTGACTCTGTGAGATTTATATTTCTCAATGATCTTGTTTGTTTGCTTGTCTGTTTTGAAAGAGTTCATCAAAACAAGTGGGACATCGACGTTGTAGTCTTGGTTGATTTGTTCAATATGAGCAACTGCCATATCAAGAAAAGTGATACCTGGGGCGACTTCAATTGATGACTTGGATCCTTTGCAACCCATTCTAGTACCCAAACCTCCATTCAGTTTTACTACGACCAACTTGTTGAGTAAACGTACAGCATTGGCAGGATCAACTGGTGAGAGTATATGCAATTGGTTATAATCTACCAAAGAAGATTTGTTTGGAATCTTAATTTGGTCCTTTAATATTTTGTTCTTGTTGATGTACATATCACGTTGTTTGATAAAAGCTTGAATTTCGTCTGGAAGCATACCAATTGCCTTTAATTGTGACTCCTCTAGAGGTGGGGCAAAACGAGCATGATGGTCTAAAGGTGGATACAATTCATCTTCATTGTGTTCAAATACCTCTGCCTTCTTGAATCTATCAGACATCTCAGAGTTCTTTGGGAGGTACCCGAGAACTGATGCACCTGGTTCTTGAAACATAATATCTATTGTATGAAAAAACAAAAAACAAATAAACTTAAAGTTATTAGAAGATATAATAAAAAGAAATTGATATTTAAATATATTGCTAGCAAACAATGAGATGAGATTGATGTAATTATATTTGTAGTACTATTCAATTACAATGCATAATAAAAATATCTTTTTTATTGTAATGTAAGTATTTATGAATTATATTGATAAATATTTTCTTACTAATATTTGTATATGTGTTTGATTTAATAAAAAAGCAATAAATGTGATAAATGATATAAAATAAATGATATCTCCTTTCCTCCACCCTACGAACACTCTCCCCTATTCCTATCCAATCTATCAAAAAAGACAGACAAACACTACCATCTATCAATCAAAAAAAACAAAAAAAACAACAAAAATATAATATTACAATATGACTGAGTTGATTGTTGTAATTACAAAGTCAAATAAATAATGAAGGTTTGATAGATGGTAATGATATAATTATTTATTTTGAAACAGTGTATTTGTGTATGAGATTGTTCTGCGTAGGAATGATTAATTCGGCAACGAAAAAAATGAAAGTCGAATTATAACTCCATTTTAATGATACTATACATGATAGAGAAAGAAAAAATACTTACATTATATAACTATAGAGTTAAATGACTTATTGTTTAATATAATCTAATCTAAATGCTTTTACATAATGTTTTTAAATTTAAACCAAATTAAATTTTTAAATTAAATTTTGTTTGAAGATACATTGGTATTGGTGGAGTTCCTTTTTGCAAAACTTTTGGGTTTGTTGTTGCAAAAAAACAACAAAATCAACAACAATTTTGATCAAAATAAATATTATAAATTAAAATGATGTAAAAATAAAAAACATGTAATTAATAATAATAGGAATATTGTTATGATAATTATTGATGTATCTTTTGAAAGATATCTCATTTCTAATATAACAAACTAACAACAAAACCCACTGACAATTATTAGTAATACCACACAAACTATTTGTTATGAAATAATCACGTAATACATAATAGTTGCAAAAAAAACAAAAATAACAATAAAAAATAAAAAGAAAGCAACAGTTCATTTTTCAAATTAAATTAAAATAAAAGAAATTTCAAAGCAATCTTGACAACTAGAATTCTACAACTATTAATTTCTTTATAAAACATATCTATAAGGAAAAATGAAACAAATGTTTAATGTTTCAAATGTACACAGAGTAAAGAGTTCAATCTCTAACTTGCCAGTTAGATTATTACTTGGACCGGGACCTTCCAACTTGCATCCACGTGTCAATCAACAACTGAGTACACACATGATTGGTTACACGATCAGAACTACTTCAAGGTGATGGATGAAACTATGGAAATGATGCGTTATTTATTCCAGACAAACAACCATTTTACTATCCCCATCACTGGTGCTGGTACTGCTGCTATGGAGGCATGTGTTGCCAATTTGATCGAACCTGGTGATAATGTTGTATGTTGTGTCAGTGGTTATTTTTCGGACCGTATTTACCAGATGGCTCAGCGATATGGTGCCAATATTCTAAAAGTTGATAAGAAATGGGGATCTTGGTTTACTCTTGATGATATCCGTGATGCTCTTGTTAAGCATAAGCCATCACTCCTCACCATGGTGTTTGGAGAGACAAGCACTGGTGTAAAACAAGCAATGGCAGGAATTGGTCAGCTTTGTAAGGAGCATAATTGTTTATTGATGGTCGATACTGTTGCTGCTCTTGGTGGTGTTCCATTCTTTGTAGATGAATGGAAGGTCGATGCTTGCTACACTGGAGGTCAAAAGTGTTTATCAGGTCCTCCAGGTATCAGCCCATTAACTTTTTCTCCAAGTGCTTGTGCCAAAATTGCCAATAGAAAGACACCTGTTGCTAATTGGTATTTAGATGCTATGCTTTTGGTGGTTATTGGTGTCCAGAGTATAGTTTCGCCAATAGTTCCATTACAACTCCACAACCACCAAGAAGATACCACCACACGACACCTGCCAACTTAATTTATGCTCTACGTGAGTCAATTATGATGATTTGTGAAGAAGGCATCGAAAATACTTGGACAAGACATCATGATGCTGCGAAATCACTCTACAAAGGATTAGAGTCCATTGGACTAAAGCCTTATCTTTCTGACACCAACGAGATGTATGATCAAGGTGGTAGACTATTCAGTCTTACAACTGTGGCAGTACCAGACGGTGTTGATTCCAAAGTCATTATGAAGTATCTCCTTGATAAATACAATATTGAGATTGCTGGCGGACTTGGAGAGTTAGCTGGTAAAGTTTGGAGAGTTGGGTAATTATTATATGTATTTCATTTCTTGTATTTTCTTCATTAACCATATGTTTTGTTATAATAGATTAATGGGATTCAACGCAAATCAAACTAATGTCAAATTATTAATTTCTGCATTGGAAGAAGCATTAAAAAGAAACAAAATAAATATTTGAGAAATAGTAATGAGATTAAACGATATGTCACAGTAATATTCCAATTAATCAAGTGGATCTTCTCAAACTTTATACAAGCTCAAATAGGTTAAAAAGTCAATTATTGTTATGTGACAACTAGATGATCATCTTTTAAATTTAAAATATAATTGTTTTAGATAAAGAATTGTAAGGAAATTTGAAATATATTTATTGTTATATAATGATAGGAAGTTTGATCATTTATATGTTTAAAGAAAATTCGTTCTTTAAAAGAAAAGTGCCAATGATGCCAATATAACAACTCCAGTAATATTGATAGTCTTTCGTGAGGCAAAGCTTCCCTCCTCTTCTGATACACTTCCGGCTGTCAAGGCATTGTTTCCAGATGTATGACGTGCTGTTGTAGAGCTTGGAGTTACAGGTTTGGTAGTAGAGTTATTTGGAGCTGGGGTGCTTGGAGTTTTAGTTGGATCAGCGGTTGTGGCAGGTTGAGAAGAGCCAGTAGTAGCAGGTTGGGAAGAGCCAGTAGTAGCAGGTTCGGAAGAACCAGTAGTAGCAGGTTGGGAAGAACCGGTGGAAGCAGGTTGGGAAGAACCAGTTGAAGCGGGTTGGGAAGAACCGGTGGAAGCAGGTTGAGAAGAACCGGTTGAAGCGGGTTGAGAGGAACCAGTGGTGGCAGGTTGAGAAGAACCAGTGGTGGCAGGTTGGGAAGAACCTGTTGAAGCGGGTTGAGAGGATCCTGTTGAAGCGGGTTGAGAGGAACCAGTGGTAGCAGGTTGGGAAGAGCCGGTTGTGGCAGGTTGGGAAGAGCCTGTTTGTAGCAGGTTGGGAAGAACCAGTAGATGATTCTGGTGGAGAACCAGTAGAAGACTCGGGTTGGGAAGAACCAGTAGATGATTCAGGTTGTGAAGCTGTTGATCCCTCAGGTGCTGGATCTTCAAGAGCCTTGTTGAATAAATGAAAAATTAGTGATTTATAAAAAAACATGAATTACATTTCATTATTACATACTCTTGCAACTACTAAACAACTATTAATTGCAATGATACTTAATAATACAATTAAAATTAAAGTTACAGATTTCATTTCTATTTAGAATTTAGGTAAAGTAAAAATATTATAGTACAAAAGAAACTGTAGAAATAAATTGGTATTGATGTTATATTGAAACTTTTATATTTAAATTATTAGTTGATGTTTCTTGATTGATATCAAATGATAAATATTTGATGTAAATTCCGTCAATTTATAATTTGTTTGGGAAAGCCAGAGATACAATTCCAACAGATTTTACTTTAAATACCATTTTATTAATTTAATAAAATATATCCTACAATAAAGAAATGGTTTTCCTTAACTAACCATACCCAACCAAGCCAATAGGTAGGAGTAACTATTGAATATTGAAATCAGATGTTAGTCATGTGTTATTGGTGTTTAAAATTATTTGTAGAGCTGCGTTATAGGAGAGATAGGATAGTTTTGGTTTTTAGAATATATTTAATTAAATTTATCTTTTAATTGATTATTATTATAAGTTCAAAGGAAATTGTGTTTGTCGATTACATTTGTAAGTTGTAAAATGATTATCATATTGTGTGAATCTGTATGTTAAAGCATATGTATTTGTCGGTTCAGATAAATGTGTAAACAATTAAACAGTACAACATATCAATAGTTAAATACATCGTTAAATCATTCAGTTCAGATAGCTTATTTTGAAAGTTAAATTCATCAGATATTGGAATTAACATATCAAATGTACAATGTGCAAATATAAATATTATCCAGCACCACCTTTTACAATAAAGAATACTAGAATTTAAACATGTATTATATTGGTACAAATTCGAATTAATCTTGAGAATGATTAGAATTCAATTAAGAAAAAAGTGTACCAATAATGTTCAAATTAAAATAACCATTAGAATAATAGATTATTATCTCTTTAGCTGTTAATACATATCAACCTAAGTTACCATAAATATATATATTGTTATTTATTTGTTCGTTGATGAAGAGGTTTTATCAATAATTTGAGAAAAAGATAGGGTTGTAAAGTATATTAAAATATTGATTGAGTTTATGAGAGAGGATTATTGAACACAACATTGATTTCAACAACACAAAGAATCATAAAAAATAACATTTAAATGAGTTTAAACTATTTTCAAAAGGGGTAAATATAATAATGAAAGCACCAATAGCTATATTATATTGTTATAATACACCATTAGTTAATAATATATTAATACTATTTAACTGCTAATACTTATTATTAAAATATTTAGATAATTATTTGATTATTGATAGATAGTTATTTATTTTAAAATTTGGTAACAATTGTTTTGATCTCTCCTGGTGATAGTGTAAAAATACCTTCATTCTCTGATGGCGAGGAGCACTTAAATCAATATCTACATGGTATGGTGGAGGTGTAATAAATTTGTTGTTTTCAATTTTTTAATAGGTTCATAGGAGCAGGAGAATATTGAACCACATTGGTTGTGAACATTAATATTTTTCTCTATAAATTAAATATTTTGTTAAATTATATAATAAGACATTCATTCTATCAGGTAATTAAAACTTACCAATATTTCCATTCAAATACATTTCTTTAAAGGAATTTGAGTTTAGTTTAAAATATTTTTTGACATCAATTGTAATACTTTGTTTTGTTTCCACAGGTAAGATGTTCATTATCCTCAATGTAAGATTTCCATTAGAATATTTAGCACTTAATAGATGAAGACCTTCTATTTCATACTCTAGAATAAAAATGTTGTTAAAATGCTTTGTTCTTTTATTTTTATTTCATACTTACGGGTATTCAAGTATTGTAATTCTGATAGCTTATTAAACACTTTGAGAGTTGGTAATTCACCTTTAACCAAATGAATTTGTTCACTAAAAGAATAGTATTGTTTTTTGTAGTTTTGTGGAGTACGATCTACTCTACATCTGTGGGAAACAGTTTCAGTTCTCTTTGGCATAGAAGGAAAATCTAAACCTTTACCGTCATCAAAATTTGATTGTCTTGTAATGAAAAATTCAAGATTGCCATTCTCAACAGCAGCAGAACCTTTACTTCGATCACTATGACACTATTTCAAACAATGTCAGAAATCTATAATTAAAAACTCCATTAATCTAATCTTACCACAAAACCAAGTCCCTTCTTTTTATCATTTATATATTGATGTGGTAACTGAGGGATATACAGCTCTATGAGCGTCTTTCTGATAATTCCAAATAGGTCTTTCTTTAATTTCCAAACCATCATCAGAGTAAAGGTGGTCATTCTGTAAGTCAGTGTAAAATCTAACAATACGCTCTGTATTATCTTTATCTGGGAGGTATAGCTTATATCAATATTTTCATCCAACAATCTATCACCAGAGTTATAAAAAGTTAGTTCTACAATATTTCCGCCATAACTAATTTTTAACTTTTTTAAAAGTTGTCCAATATAGTATTCAGAAGTTAGACCATATAGGGTATCATTTTTAGCTATTCCATCAGTTCTAAAAAGATAAGCACCATTTCTATAGCCTCCTGGATAGGACATAATCTATTAAAAACAAAAAAGTTAAAAAATGATTGTTCTTTTCAAAGATTTTTAATTACTTTTTGGATAGCTTGAACTGACTGTCCATTGGCTGTAGAAATTCCGTTTAAAAAATCCATTCTTATCAAGATAAAAAGTGGAAAATTGATTCTTAAAAGTTTCTATTATGTTTTTCATTAGTAATAAAACCAAGCTGGATCTAATATATACTCACGAGGTTCACTCCTAGATTCGGCTTTTAACAAAATGGAATATTCACTGGGTGATGAAAGGTAGTCAATGGTATAGGTTTGAAAACCTAATCCCTTAATTTGCAACTTCCAAATAGATGTCGAAATTAAAATTTCCATTAACTTCCGATAAAATACACTCTACTTTGATTGGAATAGATTCATTCAAAAAAACACCAAAGGGACAATAGTCAGGATTGTATTTACTAATGACTGTGATTTTTTTTGATTTCAGTTTTCTCCCAAGTAAGTGGATTAAAAAATATCAAAGGTCTACCTCTTGAAGATCTCTCCAAAATTATTGGAATCTCTTTTTGTAACTTCAAGTACAGATGACTCAATTGAGCTCTGAAGCTTGTTATCGGCATCATTGATTCTATTAAAATAATCTTGACCTACATAGACTAAATGAGTTCCAGTAATGGCATCATGATGTTGAATAAAAGATGAGTTCTGAAAAAAACTTAATTAGTATGGTCTCATTATAATATAACAATAAGATTTACTCTTTGTGTATCGAGTAGACGAGCTGAATCATCAATTCTTGAAAAAGCATTTAAAATTTCAGCAGTTCTTTGAAGGGAAGTTAACTTTCTACTTTGACCTTTTTAGAGTTGGATTTGTTGTATAATAGCCCTATTAAAATAATAAATTAATTTCTAAAATTTTAAACTAAAAACAATTTAACTTACTACCCAATTATCATCTAGATTCGCTTCATATGGCATGAAATCAATGTTTTCAATATTGGTGTTTAATTGGAGTTTTTGTATCCTGAAACCATTTCTTAACTTCACTAAAATACTCTGAGAGAGTGCTAAATTTAACATTATAAAGTCCTGAGGGTCATTGTTGATAATATCTAAAAAAATACATTAATAATATAAAAAATAATTAATATACTTCAGATATTTACCCATAGCTCTTCCTATTGTATCCATTCCCTTTGATGCATTATTAAATTTAAAGTCTCCACCAACTGTAAATAGAAGATGAGGAGCATGATAGTGATTTACCCTAGTTTTAGCAGTTTTAAGAACTTCATTAATAAAATGGATACACA
This sequence comes from Heterostelium multicystogenum, assembly GCA_003667245.1. Classification (NCBI taxonomy): domain Eukaryota; phylum Evosea; class Eumycetozoa; order Acytosteliales; family Acytosteliaceae; genus Heterostelium; species Heterostelium multicystogenum. The sequence goes on along the minus strand of RCNN01000147.1, from coordinate 1,155 downwards.
AGATCTTGGCTACCTTCATCAATATTAATATCAGGGAACCAATATGGTTTATCAAGGATATGAGTAAATATTTCTGAGTTATTAAGATGGGATGCTCTCCACATAAATTGCAAATCCTTTGACATTCCTAATTCCCTCTCGAATTCTTTGTATCAACTCGGTTGAAGGACTAAATTTTTATAGTTATTCATTGCACAAAGTGCAGCAAATTTGGAGGTATGACCAAATGGATCGATTTGCCATCCACTGTACAAATGTTAAAATTACTATTATTAGTTTTCAAAACTTCCAATACTTACGACGACATTGGAATATAAATCTGGACCAAATTCTTTTGAAATAAAGCTATTTCCTGCTTCAAAGTTTGCAATTAAGGCTTCAATAGTGGTACAACCTTCATCAGCCATGACCCAACCACCATTAAATGAATTCAATTCTCTTTTCAAAAACCAATGATTTAAATTGACTCTTGGTAATTTCAGAAATCTGGACCACCATTTCTCTAGAAAGCCACTAAATTTAGATCAAATATTTAGTATAAGAAATAATTCAAGTTCTATTAAAAGTAAAAGTTACATTTCAGACCAAATTAAATTTCCTATTCTTATTTTCCATTAACGCTTTGGTCATTGATGACAAAATATCCTCAAACTCTATTCTTGTAGTATTCCTTTTGATAGAAGTTTAATAAATATAATATCTTTAAATATATTGATTATTATTACATTGATAGTACTCAACCATCCAGAGTCATCATGAGAATGACAAACAAAATGCATCATGTATTTTTTGTTTGGATTAAATCCTGGAGCTCCTGTCTGAGCTTTGTCAAGATTTCCATTTACTTCATTTAAAATTAAATAAACAGTTATTAAAAAGATAAATAATTTATATATAAACTATTACTTTTCATTATTAAATTTTATATCTAAAAATTGATAGATACAGAATAATTGTCAAATGAATGAAAGTAATTGTAATGTGAGTTTTTTCATTGGTTTTTTAATTTTCGAAACTAACATAATTTAGGTGGTATTTATCCTATATTACATATTGCATACTGTCAGTTTCACCCATTTTTATTATTATATAAATACATATGATGTTTCTATCAATAATTGAGCATAGATTAAGTACTAGTGAATAACATTGAAA